>CAJNJA010005888.1:0-17365 GCA_905231915.1 Symbiodinium necroappetens
AAGTCCGTTTGCTGCGCTCCACAAGCAGCAGCAGCAGCAGCAGCAGTAGTAATAGTAGTAGTAGTAATAGTAGTAGTAGTAGTAGTAGCAGTAGTAGCAGCAGGAGGAGGACGAGGAGAAGTTGCAGAAGGAGAAGGAACGGCGGCGGCAGCAGCAGCCGGAGCAGTGGTGGTGGGCGTCGTCATCGTGGTAGTGGTAGTCGTCGTTGTTGTGGTAGTGATAGTACTGGTTGTGGTGGTGGTGGTGGGGTTGGATTGGCAGTACAAGTCAGCAATAGCAGTTTCAGTGGCAGTAGAGTAGCAGTAGGAGTAGTAGGAGCAGCACTTGCAGCAGTAGCAGTTGCAGCAACAGCGCCAGGTGGAGCACCATCAGCAGGAGGGAGCAGCAAGAGGAAACGAGGAACTGCAGCAACGGCGGCAGTCGTCGCACTACTGCCAAATGACACGAAGCCTAGCAGGCTCTCAGTGCTTCCCTCTTCGATTGCTCCTACTCCGCATGAAGTCCCTGCCGCCTTCGCTTGGCAGTAGGAGTCAAACTCGTTTTCGCTTTTGGGCACGTTGCAGGCGGATGCTTTAGGGGGTTTCAGGGAAGGGGGAAGATTTCAAGGCTGCAAATTGATTATGGGCTTCTGATGTAGACTTTTAGATTTGTAGGGCGCGCCATCAAGGATTCATCAACCTGTCCCCTGGCTTTCGGGGGGTGTCTTCCGCTAGCACACGAACACTAGTTCCGGGAGTCATCCGCCAGCTTAGGACTACGTGCCGATTTCGGGAAGCAGTACGCGCCCATGTAAGCTTTACGTAGAACCCCATCAGGTCTCTCATGGGGTTGCCAACCTTGCACTTCCAGACCCTGGGGCTTTGTGGGTCTCTCGGCCTCGTGACACACTCTACAGGCGTGCAGGTAAGAATCGTGCCAACGTAGTTTGCTACTGAGCCTGCAGAACCAAGCCAGTCTGAGCATCCAGAAGGCTGAAGCCTAAAGTCTCACCCACAGCTCAGGAGCATAAAAGCGCCCCGAAGTCCTCCTTGTTGCCCTTCGTGGAGTTTTCTGGCCCCGAAAAGAGGCAACATAAAAGAACAACTGTCAAACTCGCATTTTCACCTGATCTGCAATCTGAATCTAAGGAGCTGGCAAATCCCTTGATCCGTTCTAGGCTTTGAGCTCTGGGATTCAGGTCGAGCTTGGGCGATTGAGGCTAGGTGGACTCAGGGTGCACCCTTTGTCCACGGAGCTGCGAACCGAAACCCGAAGCTACAAACTCCAGTCCATCTCAGCCCAAAAAATTCACCGGAACGTGGTCCTACACCCCACTGCTAAGAAGAGTTTACGAGAAAAAAGCAATCTAAGAGCAACGTGGTGCAGAGCAAATGATGAAGTCATGAACCAGAAATCGGTGAGTAGAGTCGTCGTCACAATATCAACACCCTAACACTTCCAGCAATCCTGCGAATAGTGTCAATGTCACCGGCTGCCCTGAGAGCCACGCAGCGATCTTCGAAGGTGGGGTGACAAGGGCACGGCCTGGGAGATGAGAAACCGCAGCTGTGGAGAGAGAGCTATTGACTATTGGTCTCATGCCTGAACACATGAAACCGCATTCAGCCGCCCCAAAGCATTACCCTCTCAGGTTTTACTTCGAAAAGGTTGAACTTGCTCTGGGCATTTGCCCTTAGTCGAGATGTTGGGAATTCCGAAAATGTGACCGATATCGAGAATGCACTGCTGGCACACCTGCACCAGGACGATGTGCTGTTTTGGTGCCCATCCTTCTACTGGCAATACAGCACGGCAATGAGGTGTATGGCCGCCACCGGAGACGTTTGAAGCCCCAAAACGGAAGCATCGGTTTTTTATTTGCTTGGACAGCGGCTGATCCGCCGGCACGCATGTCTGGTTGTGCGGCAGCTCCCAATTCGGGAATCCTCGCTGGTTCGGCGCTTGGACAGGAAAGAAATCAAAGAAGAGAAGAGCCAAAAAAGGGGGATCGGAGCTATGGGACAAGTTAGGTTCCGGTGTTTGGGAGCGTTTTTCTTGCATCAGGCTTCGTGTTTGGAGGTTAGCCTGTCTGGAGGTTATGAGGCATATCGGTATGTCTCGAAGGCAGGATTCATCTTCTACTCGGGCTTGATTCGGCTTGATGTGTGGAGTTGGCAAGATTAGTGTCTGAGTAGTGTCTGAACATGAAAGGACATGGAAAGGAACACGCTTGAGAACTTGCAGGATGCGATGGCGCACACAACACCAACACAAACACACCTGACTACATCAAAGCAGAATGGTGCAACGACACCCACTTCCTTTCAAACGAGCTTCAGTGGGGATGCTATCTCGAGCCATCAACACAGGATTCGAGATGAAGTCTGCAGCTGGTGCGGACCGGCAATGAAGGAAGAGACTGGTGCCAGGAGCATGTGGTATGGCAGCCATGTAGTCACGGAGAGTTTGCAAGGGTGTCCGCCTGCCACAAGTGACAGATGTAGTAATCACTTTCAAGCCTCAAAGTTTATGGCTGGTCTGATGCACGGTTTGCGATTTGCCTGCTCAGCCCTAATAGAGGCGATATCCGTAACACCACCCTCAAGGCTGAACGATTCGAAACCTCAGGTTTGCAACATGCCTTGGCGTGTTGGTGCGCAACTTTCGGTAGGACACGATGCTGGTCAGGTGGTAGGGGGGTGCACATCGATGTGTACGTACGCCAATGGCAGCAATTACCCTGAAAGTCCGAAGCAGACAAAGCCCTAAGACCCCTGAATCCTCAGGCCTAGATACGACTGGAGACCCTAAGACCCCAAAGCTACACTCCAAAAAGCATAACATCTCTTTGTACAGTGCTTTCCCTGTCTGGGCCCCGCTCCGTCCGCTCCATAGGGCGTGAAGAAGCACTCCTCCACTGAAGCAAAGACTCGAGCTTGGGAACTTGGGACAAGATTCTAGGGGACTGTAGGGTTTAGGAGAATAGGGTCCTGTCTATGCAAAATCAATGTTTAGGTGCACGTACATATGCCCGCGTCCACATGTCTCTGCATCATATGCTCGCAGTCATGCATTACTTGGAGATGTCCCGTCATACCGCGCCGCACCAGGAATTAAACGTGTACCTACGGGTACATGCACACAGTCTTGTAGCCACACGCAGTGGGCACTGCACCAGCTAACCTGTAAATACATACGCAAACATGCAGGACAAGGCCGACTTGGCCGCGGTACGGGCGGCAGGGCCGTGTCGGGGCTCCATTGGGTCTCCTTCTCATCGTCGGCGCAGTAGAGAGGACAGGTCTCGTGGCCCGGCACGCACCAGCTGAAACCTGCATCGCAGAGGGTCTTCGCATCTTTGCTTCTGAATCCGAGGCGAATGGAAGAAACGAGGCTATGGCAGCTGCCGTGGATGTGCCCCGTAGAGGCTCTCTCGGCATGCCGCTTCAGACTATACCTTCTACCCTTCGAGACAAGGGCGAAGCTGCATGAAGATGCCAGGCGTCGACTTCATATTATGTACTGGGAAATAGATCTGTCTGGTACAACATCTCAACGACCTCCGCAGTTACCGAAAATTCAGCATGTCCATATCCATATGTACACATATATGTATATACATATATATATATATTTATATTTATATTTATATGTATATGTATAGATATGCTCGCATCTATCTATCAATCTATCTAGCCAGCAATCTATGCGTTGTTCTTTGTTTCTCTGCGTGTAGTTATACGGTTATTCGTATATATTCACACACACGCTTCGTTATTGATATGGTTTTTACAGATTGAACAATGTCAGATGCAGAAGAACACAGGCTAAAAATAACACACAACCTACAGACAGAAAAGAGGTACGTTTATGTGCACGAAAGTACCCGTGCATAACTGTGCAAAGCGCTAGGTTCTTGGATGGTGGTGCAAAGCCTCCGCAACCTCAACCCGAGTTGTCATCCGAAGCATCGGAATCAGCATCCTGGAAGAGAGCTACTAATAATACTTGTGCATCTCAGGGCTGACAAACCCTCCACTGCACTCAACAGTCCGCCTTTCAATCTCCGCTCCTTCCGAACATGAGATCCGAAAATCGAGACGAGGACCAAAGGCCTTTCTATCATCTGCTCACCGGAACACTGCTTGAGAGGCCTTTGAATGAACCCTACAGAAAGCGATTCTGTTGGTTTCGGAGCCGATGGGCCGGCCGCCAGCTACCCCCAGCGACGGTGCGTGTTCTCACCGATGGGGGGGAGGGGCTGTCAGTTCACACAAAACGTCTAGAGATGAGTAAGCACGGACGTCATCACCATCACCTTCACTGTCATCGTCATGCTCTTCTCGTCATCATCATCATCATCCTCATCCTCGTCATCATCATCATCATCATGCTTCCTCTTCAGCCTGTAAGAAAAGCCAGCCCTGCTCAAGCGATTCAACCTTACAACCTGAGACGGTGTGCGTACGCGCCGGAAAAAAACCCTTACACCTCCTCCCTTCCGAACAAAACGCTGACGCAAGTTTTAAAGGCTCGGTGCTTATGACAAATCAAAAGCCAAGCCATCGAAACGCCACAACCTTCGTTTGAAGCTAGCTTCCAGGGTCCTCATGATACATGCAAAATTTGCAACATCTACACTCGCCAATGTCGCCAAATGTCACCAAGGAGCCCTAGACCCGCCAAGGCCCAAAAAAGAAAAGCTTCACATGGACTTAGAATCCTAGCATCCTTATTCGGAGACCTTTGACCTTGGAGCCTCAACTCTGAGCTCTATTCGTTTCAAGGCACCCCAGGGGTCGCTGCACTTCTTCTCCCACCTCCAACGATCAAATCACTTCGGCTACGCTCAAAGATAAGGAAGATCAGTCAACAACGGAACATGATAGTCACTACCCATGGCAACGAATCAAAGCAAGCATCTCAACGACGACAAGGTTTACAACTTTGCTTAACTCATGAACCCTATGGCTTGGGCCCTGTGCTCTCTGCATGACTTTGGGGCTTCAAGAGCTGTGCATGGATTCGGTGGACCAGCTTTTGAGTGGAAGGTTTTGCTAGGGCCGCCCCCCAACTACGTAGTGCCCCAAGAAGCATGTCCACGCCATGTATGCTCTGCACCACCCAAGTTGTCGGGACGTTGAAGACCATAAATGAAGAACAAAATGTGGATGGAAACGACTGTTGCTCGTGGAGCTCTGATCTCTGAGCAGCAAGTAGACAGGCAGCAGCTAGTGGTAATGTCTCCAGTGGGTTCATCACCCATGCGATCAGCATAGCAGAATGAGACTCCTGTGTTATGCTTGCTACTTTTCTTCCTGAGGCGTGCGCTGTGGATCACAGGGGCAACCAGTGTCTGCAGCAGCGCAGAACTGTCTCTCCGGAGCCTTGGCGGAACTGTCGGCTCTGGCCAAGCGCCACAGTTTGTAGGAAAAGACTCGGAATGCCCTGTTCGCCGGCATCACCTCCCTTTATTCGTGCCCCACCAACCTTAGGGTGCAAAGGCTTGTGAACCCTACACCGAAAAAGCTCCTGTTCCTACTGCTATCTACTGCTTTTCTATCCCGCCAGGTTCAGCCATTCTTATGTTCCGTCTTGCCTTGTCGTTATGGCTCTCCTACAAGATACCCCGATTCCGCTGAACTTCTCGGCAACGGGACTTCCTTGCCATATCCCCGTAAGATAAGGGCTAATGATTAGACATGCCTTTGGAGTATAGTGTAGAATAAGTATCCAGGAACTTTTCAAGGGATAACCTCACTAAATGATCCCTTCTATAGTCCGCGTCCCATCCTTGCCCCTCCCCCCATTCGCCTGCAGAAGCAACATTAGGTCTCGCGAGGGACTGCAGGTGTTTGAACCCATGTATTAGTACTCGTTGTCATGCTTAATCATTATTCACCAGTCATTCAACATGTATGAACCACTTATTTGTCAAATATTCATCATGTACTAATTATTAATACTAGTATTATAACGGGACCTGAGCCGCCGGCCGAATGGTTGACTTCGCCGGACCTTGGATCAGGGACCAAAGCCAACCCGAAACCTTTTGGAGGGGTTTAGGGCTCAGGGTTTCAGGGTTTTGCGGTTTAGCATTTGGGAGATTTAGGGTTTTAGGGTCAGGGTTTAGTTTTTGGGGATTTAGGGTTTCGGGGTTTAGGATAAGTCCCGGCAAACAAAGAAACTTTCAAGTCGGAGGCTCTCCAAGGCTACAGGCCTAGTGCACCCTTAGCGCTGTAAGGGTACCCGTCTGTTATGATGTGATGTCGATAAGGTGACCCTCAGGGTAAACCCACTCCCAGGCTCTTCCAAGATCAGGCTTCTCTGAGGATCTTCGGATGTAGGCGTCGAGGCAGCTGACCATGTTAAAAACGAAAACCCGGAACTTGTTCCGATGAGCAATAATGACAGTAACAACCGAGAAATATGTGATGCCAATAATCACAACAAGAAGAACGCGACACAGACGGGTCCCGACAGCGAAGATGAAAGATGACTCCTTCTGCGAGGACTTCCTGTGGGCCCTTGCGCCAAGGATACTATGTCAGGGTCTCCAATGCCTCTAACATGCGGCATTGGAACCCGTGAGCTTCACTGCCTGGGAGGCTGTCTTTTGGTTCCCTAAACCTCAAACCATGAAGTCAAACTTATATTTTGGGCCCAAATACCCCTTCATTTTAAGCTATCCCTCAACCCATAAACCTCAAAATAGTGCGGTGGCGGAAGTCACTTCCTGCTCACACCAGTAGTGAGGTAGCAATGGTCATCTGCAACATCATATTCCTTTCGAAGGAGTTCTCAGCAGAACCCAAACAAGCCGCTCGGTGTAGACCATGCCGTAGCAGAGTGTCTCGTTGCCTGAGAGCACGGAAGGCTTCCCAGGGGAGCAGGGCGTTTACTCAGGCCGAAGCCCTTGCCCGGCCTGTGCAGGACACCGGGCAGCTTCCCCACATTGGGTCCCAGCAGTATGCGCCATTCGCGTCCTGAGGGCAGCTGATGGTGTCCCTCTCTACCTGACTCTCGGCCGTCAAATGTGGATTCTCATGGGCAGCAATGCGAACAACGCCCCATATGATTCACAAGCTCCGAGTATAAGGTTGCAGACTTCTGTTGGAAAACCCACAGGAAGGACACCCCTCACTTCAGGCCCTGTTTTCAGCTGCTGAAGGCACCTTCGGCGAGCTATGGAATCGATGAACTCCAACAACACGCTGTTGGTGTGGTTCTATGTATCTATGTGGGTGAAGATGGCACAGCAGTACCGTTGCGACACAAGACGTTTTTGGGACGATCCTCTGGCTGACCAGCCGTGCAGCCGTGGGCGTGAGGCCTTTAGAAACTTGCTCTTTGCAGGGCACTGGCCAGAATTGCTCAACACTCCCTTCCACCCCTTCCAAAACAAACGGCTAACAGCGCTTCGTGTTCATGGGTTAGCCAATCCCCACCTGGCACTTGACCTCACTCTCAGCGCATTCGACATCGAAGGGGTCAAAGCCTTCAGAACCACTGAGGCTTGAAGATGTCCAGCTTAAGTGCAGGATCCGGCGCAAGACTTGAAACTTTGCAGTTCGCCATGGGTTGGGCTTGCGGGTTTCGGGCTGAGAAGTGCCGCCTTCTCCGAGCAAGGAGGTCCGAGTCAGAGCAGTGCAGAAGATCCATACATATAGGGGCCTTAATAATTAGAATAGGGTTTTGGGGCCCATTATATTACAGTTATAGTAAGGAACCCCCAAAACCCTATTCCAATTATTAAGGCCCCTACATTACATAAAAGAGTGAACCTCGCCAATATGTGACAACAGCCAACGGCGACCACATCTGTAGCCTTAAGCCCTGGTGTCATCACAAGCGACAGAAAATGTCCAACATCCCTGTGGTATTATATAAAGTATGGCATAAAGTTTACAGCACATAGAGTACAAAAGTGCATCGTAAATAGGGTGCATACAGTGTATTGAATCGTGTTTAGCCCAGCATAGATAGTACCGGTCGTAGTGACGGCCGTGGTGGTGGTGGCCGTGGTAATACCAGTGGCCGATGTAGCAGCAGTAGCAGTAGCAGTTGTTGCTGTGGTACTTAGCAAGATTCAGAGCATGTTTTCACAAGCCACACCTCCCATCAGGCCCCAATCGCCCTGAAACCCCTCCCTTCCACCGGGGCGTCGACATCCGATCGATTTCGCTTCGCAGTACGTATAGCCGAAGCCTGGGAAATCGGACAATGAGGGTTCAGGGCCTACCTTCCATGAGAAGAGGGTCTCCTTGAGAGTCAAACAAGCATCTTCTCTCCAGTGCATCTTGAACTACTCTGAACTTGGAACTGGCTGTAGTTTCTTGCGGTACGTCGTATCAAAGCTGCAAGTCTTGCAGCGGCCGTCTTCTTAGAAGACGGTAGCAGATTATCAGATATGGAGGCTTCTGCACAGACTTGTGGGGTGCAGGGTTCCTGGCATGGGCTTCCGCACAATCGATTTGGACTCAGGGTCTGCATGTGTGCCCCACACGCGTTGTTGTACTGAGGTTGAGACTTTACATCTGGGTAGGTTGTCGTGCTTTTGACCTGTTACCAGACCTGAATTCGACCAAGCATCCAGCAAGGACCCTGATGCCAAAGCACTCCAGCCATGACGCGATTCCCTGGACTGTACATGCCTAATCCGCTTCCTCAACCGCTCCAAGGCCTCCAACGCCCCTACTCCTGAAACCCTGAACTTCAAATGTCAAGTGAAGGGGCTTCGCCTCCAACTTCAAGGGGATGGACCGTGGGAATTCTGCTTGGGCTCTGGTTGCCTTTCCTTCTGCAGCTCCTTCTTGCTTTGCTTTCGAACTCAAATTCCAAGGACCAGATTCCGGAAGCTCAAAGCCACACAAGGGCCGAAGTGGCTTATGGCTTCGTTAGGGTTTCGGGGCTTAGGGTTCCCTGTTGGGGTTTAGGGTTCCAAGATGCCCAACTTCTGAGGCGATAGCTCTCGCACTCCTCCTCCCACTGGGTATTGCAAGGGCAGCCTTCCGTCAGGACATAGCTTGTCTTGACTTATCGAAGAAACAACCAAGCACTGCAGCACTGCCAAGTATTCGTCGTGCTTGTAAGGTGCTTGGCTAGAGCCACAGAATCGATCTGCTGCTTCTAAATCATTAGTTGGGGCTGGGCTTTGGGAGGTTAAGGGACTGAATTTTGGCTTCATGGCGATCAAGGTCGCACCTCGTCGAATGTTAACTCCTGAGTGCTTCACTTCGTGTCCTCATTCGTATTCCGAGGGTGCTTCATTTCTTGCTTTTCATTTCCGATTCCGTTGGAATGATCCGGGCCATGCGCTGTGAATGTCAATGCTGTAGCGTCGCAGTCGTCATGGCCCAATCCCGACGGGACGTGGTAGCAGACCAATGGAAGGCCATAACAAAAAATCGGTCGGCCGTCGAATGTTTTGAGGATCATTTCAATGAAGATCCTACCGAGTGTCAAAATCAGGGTCCCTGAATAGTCTGACTCAGCCAAATCTTCTTCCCTGCTCCCGGCTTTCGTCCAACGCGACGCAGACGGGATCTTGCTTTTCAGTGAGATCCCAGTCGATCTCACCTCGGCACCACTGCATCTGAAGCTTGAGAGTTTTGGTTTCCGGTGGGTGTGGGTTCAGAGAGGCCTTCATGCGGACTCTAAACGGCTTATATATAAATATATAGATGGAGCTTGTCGGGTTTGGAGGTTTCAGAGATCTTGAGCCTTCGCTTCACCTGCTTTTCTTTCTTCGCCTGCGAAGGCAAGCCAGGCTAGCGCGCCTTGCAATGATACTGTCAAGCGCCAGAGCATGAAACACAAAGCTTAGCATTTCGTCCCATTCAACTGACTTGTTTGCTCGTTGTTGCCCTTCGTAGCTTTGTTCAAAGGGTTGTTATTGGTCAGAATGTCGACCCCTGATTAGTCCTCACAGGGTTCCTGCGGCTTATGCCTGATGTCCCTTACATGTGACTCTGGTTGGAGGTTCGGCAAAAAGCAAAGAGTGGCACAGATAGGAACTGGTAGAATAACGACAGCCAGCACCTTGTTACAGAATGGACATATCTGTGTATATTCGGACATATGAATCATATAGGTATGTGTGCGCAAGCATCAGCATCATCGTCGTCGTCGCTGGATCCCTGGAAATACCCGCGGCTCTACAAAGTGGAAGAACAAGCCTTCAAAAGCCGCCAAACTCAGGCTATGAGGAAGAGCAAAGTGTGTCCTTCGATTCTTTTATGGACCCTCTTTCAGAGAGCCCCCCCTTGGGAGTCCTAGTAGGTCTGCTTTTATTAAGGGAACTTTGAAGGGAAAAGGCCGCCGCCGCCGCCCCTTCCGAGCTCGAGGCCATCTGGAGAATACTGATGCACGTAGCACCACCTTTTTTCAGGGGGGCGGCGGAGTTTAGCGATGCTTCCATGAGGGGCCGCTATGGCAGAGGCCTATAGCGATGGCTGGCAACTTGCTGATCTCAGATTGCAGGTTTCAGATCCCGAAGCTTCTGCTTAAATACTGCAGCTGAGAAAACAAGGCACAAGGTGCGAAGCACGAAGCCCCGAGTCGAAAGTGGGTTTAGGCTCCCTTGATGGACCGCTCGCCCCAGTTGAACATTTCCGATGCTGGGTGTTAGAAAGGAGCCACGTCGACTGGGTTCTTGTCAAGGAACTTCGTTGGAGTCTCCGGCATGGAATCCACAACAACTTTACTATATCTCCCTGTAGTGGTAACTTTAAGCCTGACGTTCCTCAACACGCTTCACGAGTTTGACCAGGGTGTTCGGCCACTATTTCCGGAGCCCAGAACACCCTGCAAGCTGGATGGAAAACCAGAGACAAAAACCAAAAACATAGTAATTTGGCCAGCAATTGAAGGGAGTTGGGGCTTATCTGGAGCCTCCTCCAGATGCCGGAGGTTGCTTCACCCTAAGCCAAAACTCCAAGACCCCGGGTTGGGGCTTCGGGTGAACACCCTGAGCCCCTAAACCTCCGAATAGTTTGGGGGCCACTTCAGATTCCAATCCCTGAACCTGAAATGTTAAACTAACCTCACCTCGCTCCTTTACACAGGAGCTCCAGAAATAAGGCCTGTAGGGATCCCAAAACAACTTGCTTGTATATGTTATAAGAAGCTCGCAAAGAAGGCATGGAAAACTCGCTTAAAGTACGTGCGAGGTTGTAACAGCGCTTTTCGTAACCCTTGAATGCGAGGCACTGCTCGTCAAAGCCGCACTCCACTCCTCGCTTCGCTGGGCTTCTGGAAACTCCAACTCGCTAAAAACACCCTCGATCCCTCATCGAAACCATAATGGCAAACCTAGAAGAACCAGCGCGACCCATCAACTCTGTGGCAGCTTCCATCACGGCCCGTAAGACTCATGTTCCACCAACGGCGATTGAGGCAAGGGGCGGAGAAATCCAAGTTTACGTCCCCCACCCCCCCGCAGTTCCTTTGCCGTCACCGTCGTGGCCACCGTAGCCACCATAGAAGCCATCGTGGTCCTCGGCAAAAGAAGAGGAGCTGTTGCTTCTGGCACAGTTACATGGCAGGACTATTGAAGATCATATCATCATCACTACCATCGCACCATCGCTCCCATCATCAATGTCACTTTCAACAGAAGAGTCACGGCTTGATCCTACGCACTCTTCCAGACTTGGGATGCAGCCTGCTCTTCGATATACGGAGCCCGAGCCCCATGAAAGTCCCCCAGGGAACCGCCCAAGGCCCGCACAGCGCAGGTGACAATGTCGACGCCGAACGTTTGGCACATAGTGTTCGCCATCTCGTAACCCTCTTTCGCCTTTGGATGACTGATTCTGGATGCGGGTAAGCTAGCCTAAACCCCAAACAGCTTAACAGGTCTACTGTCGTCAGGCCCCATTGCTTTGAGATCCGACTATTCCCTGCATAACTGCACAACAATGGTTATATGTTGCAACATCCTTTTCGGGACCCCTGTGCTGAAGGATCTTGAGGATTGTGAGGTCAGGGCTTGGGCTTTGGGGTTTAAGGCTGGGGTTAGGGTTGCGGGATGCAGTGAGCGAGGGTGCTGATTTGCAGATTCAGCTAGACGGCGCAAGCACTGGGAACACATGTTGCCATTTGTCAGCCGTGTTGTCATCCCTACTTTGATCCCTGCTACACTGGTGGTGGTGTTTTCGCCTTCTCCCTTTGCGGGTGGTGCCCCGTCCCAGTGGTAGAGTGTCCTGCCTGTGGTGTGGTTCCTTGGCTCTGGTGCCACCGGCTGTCACGCGGATCATGACATTGACACCCGTCTCTGCCCGAGGGGACTTAGTAAAGGCTATCAGCACCTTGGTTGGAAGCGAACTTTGGTTACTGTACTTGGTACATAACCTATACGAAGTTACTGAGTTTCTAAGAAGGGCTGAGAATCCCGCAAGCCACAAACCCTCAACTTCTGGCAGCAAGCCTCACGCTCCGCATACACGGTGGTTTCGATGAAATCGCAGCAAGGATAGGACAGCTGGCCTGGGAGAGCAAGGCGGTGTTTCCTGCTGCAGGCCGTCGTTCAATGCATGTGCCTCCCCAAGTTACCACTTGAATCACAAGACACCGACACAAATTTCAAGACTTTGTCGGTATCATCATCAAAACCTTGCGCATTCTCTCGGATGATCAAAGGCTGACTGCGGGCTGGGGGCTGGGGAAATGGCCTCGGGCTGACGGTTTGTTACTTTGCCACCGGAGACCTTCCACGAACATATTAACTCCTCCTTGGCCCGAGCTTGGCCCCCACGAACGAGATTTGACAAAAGAAGCCAACCAGTATATGACTTTTGGAAGGTAAGTGTCTCTGGCTTCATGGTTGGTTCCTATACGCGCTCTCCCCAGTCACCGAAGCCTGGCATAACCGCATTGCAAAGAACGCCATGACAGCGAGATGCAAGCGAGGCCCTCACAAGAGTGCAAGGAGCGTGATGTTTTTTCATGTCGCTTCAGGGTTTACGGGGAGCCGGGCCTGCAAGGAAGAAGCAGAATGATCTTCAAACAGCACATTAAGAAACCTGAAAAGTCTCTCAGTACCGGATCACAACTCTACTTGAGACTACGTCTCGGTTCGGACACCGCAGTGGTCTCGGTAAGGGCAAACCGGGGGCTCTCCATCCACCAAGCACACACCAGCGGCAGAATGGCTGCACCACTTCGACGCCGTCGTTTCATCCAGTCTTAAAGAAGCCTTAGTACCACTTCGAAGTCCTAAAGCCTGAAAACCCAAATCGTGTTGAAGTCTAATGCCCGGCAAAGCACACTGCCAGTAGGACTTGTAATCCTGCCGAAGGATGAGGGTCAGACTGTCTGGGGTTTGGGGTTGGGGCTGAAGCTGGTGCAGCTTTGAGGGCTTACGCTTTAGGGTTTAGGCTTCTCTTAGCAAGGCTTCATCGACTGTCCAACATGTGTTCTGGCTTCCGCCAATACTAATTTTACATAAAGCAGATCTGCAAGGACCCCAGCGGTCTAACAGCCTCATTCAATCCTTGACCCCAAACTGCCGAAACCGCTGCAGCCCGACATCCGACAGCTGCAACACTTCTGCCTTGAATCCCAGACCCGGAACGCTAATCCGAACACTTACGAAGCCCTGGTGCTAAGGAAATGACAGAACCACAGTGAGCAAGATCGTTTGTACGGCACCTTATTGCGGAGATTAGGTGAAACCTTGAGAGTGATGGCGAGATACGTCATAAGTGGTTGACCTTTGTCTGAGATTGTATGACATGTGTACTTAAGTTTTCCTCCACCCTGAAGTCGTTTCCGCCTCACAGAACTCCCCGATCTGGTTCGGGTCCGTAGGAGGAGCGTCCCAGCCTTGTGCTGCACACAAGTCTCTCTAGCAGCTCTTTGGAACATCCCAGACCTGAATTGACATTTCTATTCTGTGGCCGCGATGCATGACAAGTGTGTGTCTGCTTTCAGCTCAAGGAAACCTGGACCCTTCAATGCAAAGGCTTTGATTTTCGCAGGGCTTTTGGGTTTTCCAAGCTCTGCCGGATTCAGGCAAACCTTCAAGGTGTCAAAACTCTTGGCGCAAGCTTCCTCGGGCTGAAGGTTGGATGAGCTTCAGCCCCTGCAGGGACTCGAAGCTTGCCAAGAGGCGGCTAAGGCCCGCCGCGCATCCCGTGAGGGCAAGCACATCGCACTGGCAGGCGCTTGCGACAGATACTGTTACTTCTGCAACCCAAGGTGTCCACATGTCACGGTTGTTCTACAGCTGCTAGACAACGGGAACAATTGGGGATGGACTTCTTTACAAGGAAACTCCAACCAAGAAGGTGCATTCTCGTCTTCAATGTACCTTTGGAATGTTTCTTCCAGGCGGGGGATGACGCTTAAGTTCCTGAAGAGCACAAAGCTACTCAAGCACTTCCATGAATCACATCTTGGGGGCCATAGCCTTGAGCTCCTCTGGGTTCTCTTTTTTTCCCTCTTCCGGAAGTTCCCCAAACGGGCCCCAATAAGGCTCAACGTGAAGGCTAGGCTTGCCGGCCAGGGCCTCCTCGCCGCCATCGGAATCGCCAGCCTCTCCGCTCCGCTCCGCTCCGCTCCGCTCTGCTCCGAGGCTTCGGATGGGGAGAGTTTTTTCAGGGAAAACTCGGGGGGAAAAGAGGGGGGGGAGGGGATTCCGGCGGGGGATCTCCAGGGCAGAATCTCTTCGTAGGCTTTCGTAGAGAGGGTAGTGGTAGTGCTTTTTGTGACTGCCGCTGCAGGGGCCTGCATGTTTCTTGGCTGTCTTTGCCGGTGCGTGTCTGATCTCTTGGGGCCGTGTTCTTGTTGCTGCAGGTGGAAGGACGGGTGCTGATGCGGGGCGTGGCTGCGTGACGTTTGTTGGTTTCGGGGCCGTTGCGCGTCTTTCTGCGGGGTGATGTTGAGGCGACCTTGCACGGTTTCAATTTGCGTGCATGATGAGAGGATGACATGCAAACGCTAGTCACGGACTGAACGCCCTTGCGAGCGCAACCACGTTGATGGGACGGAATGAATTGAAGTGAAACACGGTTGTGAAAAACGGGGTTGGGCCAACTACCCCTCCCGATTGTGGATGGCACTTTCATTGTCACTGCGGCTCGACTCTTTTCAATTACACAACTGCAAAACTTGCTTGCATTTTTTGCGAAGAAGCGCCCCAGTCGGTGTTTTTGGCACCCAGCTGTCGAGGGATTCCAACTTGCAAGGTCCTCTGCTGTGTCAAGATATCGGGTAATGACAAGTCCTGTATATTCTGACGAACTTCGCAATGATTTATGTTGCTGTCGGGCCATGCGGTCCTGTCTTGCGGCAAGAGTTATTCCAGTTTCCAGCATCCTCTGTGATGCATTTCATGGAGTGTATACCCCGAGACCGCTCTGGGGAAGTTGGTGTGTGAATGCGTGTGCGTGTGGGTCCAAAAGGCTCCGACTCCATCTGGAAAGCTCGGTGGCCAGAAGGATGCGCGCACAGCAACATACTCTCGAAAGCATTTACCAGAAACAACCCTAGGACTACGACCATGCAACTTTTCCTGCCAACTCTCTTACAGTCTCTCCTGCATACCAAACTTGTATGGTTTCGCATTGCAGCTGGAGTAAACTTCCAGCCACCCCGAAGAATCCCGCTGATGCTTTGGGACGAGATGATGGGCCCAGATCTCGAGGTCGCATCATGTGACAGCTTGCTTTTCAAGCTTGTTTAGCAACTGATGCCGACAGTCCCTTTTCTCTAGCTTTTTTGTTTCATTACCCTTTCACATCACCGTCTCGGCTCGCTTTGGTCAACCGGTCAAACAACGAAAGCCAAACAAAAACGACCAACGACGTGTGAGTGCAACGGACGCTTGATTCATTCGTGCTGCAAGATCTACAAGTGCTTGCAGGAAACAAGAGCAGCGAGAGAACTGACCTGTTTGCAGGGGGAAAAAAGGAGTCTCTTGTCTGCATATTGCAGATCACCTGCAATGCTGCTCCACATTGCAGTCCAACGAGGAGGCCGATACAGATTACTGATATGAGCCCGGGACGCCTGGCTCAGGTACATGCTGTGCATTCCGAAATGGCACGAGATTGACATCCAAACTGCCAGCAAACCCATGAATAGCTTCTTCGGGTCGATTCTTGTGTGTGGGTGTGTGTGTGTGTGTGCGTGCACACCTTTAGTAAGGGTCGGGAAGAGTGCGGTGGGGGGAGCGCGTTCTTTTGATCGCCTTTGCTCCGGGTGCCGGGGGCTGCAGGGCGAAGGGGCGAGGGACATGCCCGGAGCAGAATCAGAATCACCCACAGCACAAAACCAACAAACGTGTTGCAGGTTGGCTCTGTCTTTGCTTCGAGTACGTCGCCGTGGGATGGACGACGCGTTCCAAGCATGAGGCCCGAGCTAAGCATCGATGCCTGCATGATGATGATCGCCGAGTCGCAGCGGCAACAAGAGAGGGTTCGACTATGCTTCTGTCATCACATGTCCCCGCACTGGTGGGTAGTACTTCAGGGTTGGCTTGCTGTCGGGTCCTGGGCCAGTCCGCCAATTCCCGCCTCGGCCAAGACTACAGTGCCAAATAAGCTCTTCTCAGTTCAGATGACAAGACTAGCAGTCTCGCTGCTATAGGAAGGGCGGCTTTGATCATGCTTCTTCTTACTGCCATCTTGTTCTGTGCATGCAACCGGCTGCTGGACTCCCCCGTTTTGCGACCAAGGGGGTCGCTCTGCACCGGGGTCGCTTGCTCCGGTGTGGTTTCGGTTGAAACGAAAAACACCATGACAACAACTACCTTCACGTGCACCCTGGGTTTTGGATCCCTCTGCTTAGACGGAATCTACATAGGCCTAGAGAAAGCTGATCGAAGACCCAGCAAGACTCTTTGCGTAATTGAACCCGGGGAGTGCAACTCGGGTTCACAAAGGAGAGACCAGCTTGAATTCAGGTATCATGGCGTTTGGCCGCGCTCATTTTCGAGATTGGAAGTGGGGGTTGTATTCGTATCAGCAAAGGACGAAGCTTCGGTGGTAGCGGAACTTCCAAGACATTGGGAATTGAGCTTGCAAGCACAAGTCCCAGCTTGAGGAACCCATGGTTCCCAGAAATAACTAGACCCGCTTTTTTCCCGACCCGAATGACCACCTACCGACTCACAGACCCACCCCACACACCAGAGAGAGAGAGAGTGACGCAAAGATGGACGAACAAAATGACAAACACAGAACGCACACGCACGCACGTGCATGCACGCGCATGCACGCGCACACGCGCACACGCACACACGCACACACCCACACACCCACACACACACACACACAAAATCACACAAAATCACACAAACAAACAAACACGCAAATAAGCAAACCAACCAACCAACCAACCAACCAACCAACCAACCAACAAACAAACAAACAAACCAACA
>CAJNJA010005889.1:0-16123 GCA_905231915.1 Symbiodinium necroappetens
CGGCCCGATAGTGGGCAATGGTAATGGTGGCGAGTGTAGCAGTATAGTATAGTTGTTCTAGTAGTAGCAGTAGCAGTGGCAGTCGTAGTAGTAGTAGTAGCAGCAGCAGCAGCAGTAGCAGTAGAAGTAGTAGCAGCAGCATTCGTAGTCGTAGTAGCGGTAGTTTTCGTAATAGCAGTAGTGCAGTACGAGGGTTCAAAGGCACCGAAACCAAGCCCCGATCACTCCACGATAACTACCAAGACTTACAGCCCTTCATTATGAACTTTTCCTTCATCCTACCCCTCCCTCCCCCTGGTAAAGCAGTACAGTAGTAGCAAAGTGGTAGTGCGGCAATAATCCAGTAGTAGTACAATAGTCGAGCAGTCAATCGCAGTACAGAACTGGCACAGTTCAGGGGTATTACGGGGGGATTTAAGCCCACAAAACCTCGAAACCAAAACCCGATCACTCCAGGATAAGTACCATTACTTTCATCTTGAAGACTTTTCCTTCATCCTACACTCCCCCCACAATCGACCAGCCAGCTCCAGTGAGTTTTCTCCGGTGTCTCTTGTTAGTAGATTATGTACTGAATGAATTAAGAAAATTGCACATTAGCAACAGGAAAAGCCAAGCCAAAAAAATAACCATTGGGCAAAACTAATTCAGGGCAGCCAAAGGAACGCAATGTGATGAACAACTCCCTGATAAACACACATTCTAGATGCCCACTGACTTAAACCCACTGCGACATTATGTACACAAGTATGCATGCGTGCATATGCATATATATATATGTATATATATATACATCTATATATATATGATATATATGCAGCATATGCAAATAAATGCACATATACTTTTATATATACAGGTACATATATATATATATATGTATGTGTATATATGTAATATGTACACACATACACGTATATGTCAAAATGGAGGAATGACACACATATATATATATACACATGTATACATATATATATATATGTATGTATGTATACATACGTACGCACGTACGTACGTGTGTACATATGTATGTATGTATGTATGTTTGTTTATACATATATGTGTATATACATACACAGATAGATTGGTAGATAGATGGATAAACAAACACATAAATAGATAGACAGATAGACGATCGACAGACCGATAAATGGGCAGATGGATAAATGGAAGGACAAAGTGTTTGTCTACGTGGATCGGGGTGCAGTTCACCCTACTTGTGACATTTTCTAACACCTATCGCCTATACTTCAATGCTTTTCAATTATTTCAAGGTGCCCCCTTCTTTTCCTGTATGTATATATATATATGCTTTGAACAGATACATGCTGATACATATTCACACATGCCTACCTATGCCTGCTTGAGTGCCTACCTACCTATACATACATACATACATACATACATACATACATACAAGTGCATAAATACGTATAGATACACATAGATACATACATACATACATACAGACGTACATACATGCATGCATACATACGAACATACATACATAAGTGCGTACGTACGTACATACATACATGCATCTCTGTGCGTGCCTGTGGGCTTGTACGTTTGCTGTCCGAACAGACCATGTCTAGTTTAATGTATGCACTCAACAAGGACTGACAAGACAGCCTCATTACCTACATTACTCCTATGCTTTTCATATACATACTGCATTGAAACATATTGAAACCGAGCGCCCGTTTTCGTAGTATTATGTTCTAGAACATTTTACGTATGCAGATATTACATCAGCACGACGGGCGAAGGGCCTTCAGGGACTGGATGAAAGCATTGCTCATCTCTCCTGAATGGAGCCAATTATGCAAACATGCCGATATGCAGCACTCACGAAGGTGTCCTTCATCAGAACTTGAGAAAGCTGTCTTTTGCGCGCCACCTCCGACACATAGCAGCGGGCGTTTGCCGCAGAGCGTACCGGAAACGCACGAAAGCACCCTGAGCTTAGCACTTCGTGGCATGGCGACAACTCGAGCTCTGCCTCAGAAGCCGTGAGATGATCTGCAACCTCCAAGCGTCATTACAGCCTTCTTTTCCTTTCGCTTCTCGTATAGATCCGCACGGGATTTGGGACGGAACGACAAGTACAGTTTTCAAACGACAATTCGATAATTCTCGGAATACTCATGGAGCCATGACAGCGCGGTCTACTACCATGCGTGTTTGAGCTGCTGATTTTCTACTATAGTACTATATAGTGTTACTAAAGTCAATAAATTCCCGCAATTCCCCCCTAGCTCAGTAGGCCTGGTTCTGGACAAAATGTGATTTCTCACTTGTTTGCTCCCTTCTCGAGCTTCTTATCTGGATCGCTCAGCTGAACTCTTGCATCACGCATCATTTGGAATTACTGACGTGGTTTCATGGACTTCGGCATCTGCTGCTTGCGTGGCCGTATCGGTCCATCGCAGCTGGTCAACGTGAAATGCGTAGAGCTCGAACGTCGTGGTGTCATGATGCCATAACATTGCCATAACTGTTGTCTCATCGCTTCCCACTCTGTGCTCAATCGAATGTCCGATACCTTGTTGCTTTGGCATGAGCTGAGATGGTCTGCCCAGAGATGTCGCATGTGCTGTTGCGAAGTTTCAAGTCAGTCCTTGCTTGAGGCAGGGGAGTTGCCGGCGCAGTTCGCAAACCGTCGATCTCAACTTGTCTCTTGATTCAACCGCTGCCTGCAGTGCGTAAGTCTCCGCCTGGAGTGTACTACGACAAACTGTGCGTGTTGTCGTTGACCGCCAATGATGTTTCATGTGCGCCACATTCATTGTGGTTTATGTCTGAGTCTACCTGCGACTTTGGTGGCTCTTGAAACCATGGTAATGCAATGCTGCACTCATGTCTGCCCTGGGTAAACCCACAAGGCGATTCGCATCCCGAAAATCTCCGACTGTAGCTCGAGAACGTTCCTCACCCTACACACCCGCACCTGCACCCACACGCCTGCACACGCGAGCGCCTGCAGAGTGCTTGTGTCCGTGCATGGGTGTCGGTGGGTTGGTGTGGGTGGCTGTGGGTGGATGTTGGTGGGTTGGTGCGGTTTGCGCGGTAGATGTGTTTTGTTGTATTTTTTTGTGTGGGTGTGGGTGTGGTTGCGCCCGCCCTCGCCTGTGGCGGTCCGCGAGGCGGCGGTGCTGGTGGTTCACCGTTTCGAGCTGCAGCTGCAGCTTTCGAAGGAGGTGTCTGCTGCTGCGGTTGAGGTGGATACGGCAGTTTGATCAAAAATCATCTGCCGTTCCACGGACGTCAACGTCCCACCGCCTTCTATGTCAAACGGCCCCTCATGGACCGCTTCGTCCTTTCCTTTGCCGCCCTTCTCACCTTGCTTTCCATGCTTTCCTCCACCTTTCGCT
Organism: Symbiodinium necroappetens; assembly: GCA_905231915.1. Lineage (NCBI taxonomy): Eukaryota > Dinophyceae > Suessiales > Symbiodiniaceae > Symbiodinium > Symbiodinium necroappetens. The sequence goes on from CAJNJA010005889.1 coordinate 3,375, forward strand.
TGGCCGGCGGGTTTGCCGTTTTTGGGTGCACCCTTGCAGCTCGCCTTCGCTCCCTTCCTGGCTGCCTCTGCAAACGACACTCTTGGCGCTGCCGCCTTGCTCCTGGTGGTCCCCTCCTCATCCCCCATGGCTCGCTGCGGGTTATCCTCGCAGCTCACGGACAGGCTGTTGCCCCTGCTTTAGTTGCGTGTCTGCGTAGTTGTGTTTGTCCTTTTGACGTTTGTGTGTGTGTATGTGTGTGTCTGGAAAGGTCTCTGCGCTATGCGTCTGTTGTGTGTGTGTGCGCACGCCTGTACATGGCGACCTCTCAGTGAGACCATTGCTCCAGCGATGAAGTCACTGGAGTGGATGCAGTGGCTGATCACTACTGTGTACCTGCCGTTTGTGACCTAGTACACATTACACTCGCTGTGCATTGTTTCTAGAATGATGTGCTGCGTGCACGATCACACCCGCTAATCTGAAGCCTGTTTTTCGTTCTGTCTCTGTCTTGTCTTGTCGGTCGCTCACTGCAGCGCCAAGCCAAAGTGTGTGTCGTTCTGGAATTCCCGATGAGGGGCCAGATCACAGTTGGCAAAGCCCATGCCCGCGATCGCAAATTATAAGGCTAACGCTGCCAATCTGAAAGCCATCATTCATCGGGATCATTGCTGTGTGGTGACATGCCCACGGTGGGCATCACAGAGTTCATCAGCGATGCTAACGCAAGGTTATTTGCATGTCTTGCAAACGTCACTGCTGACCTGGGTTTTCGCTTTGCTGCTGATCTGGAAAGGGTGGGGTTCACGGCACAGGCAACGCAACATAGGCAGGCTCGCTTGGTCGCTCCGTAATCTTCCAGAGTCTCTCTTCCCGGAGAGCCCTAAGTTGGTTTGAAACCGATGGGACAGTTTGCAAAACATTACGTCGGTTATTTAACCGCCGGGATGTGGAGTTAAACACGGGGATGTGGAATTGAACGCTGGGATGTGGGATTAACCGCTGGGATGTTGGATTAACCGCTGGGATGCACAAATAACCGCTGGGTTTCGAACATTAACCGCTAGGGACCACATACCCTGTTCGATCAGACATGCTCATGAGGCGTACTTGCCTCATTGTGTGTGTGCAACTGTCATTTGCATTGATTGCACCTGATGTCCATTAACGTCCCCGATCAAAAAAAGGAGGCCGCAGGCACCCAGCCTCGCCTCACGCAGAGCAAGCTGTGTTGTCGGTCTGTGCAAGGGGATGGCACACACGCGATTGGATCAGAAGTCAGCAAGCAAAGAAAGCTGCGGACTTTTGGCGGTATATTGAGCCTTGAGCCTTTCGGCGTCAAGTCAGTCAAGTCTCGGTCTTGAGCCAAAGTTGCCAGCATGCGGAGCATCGAAAGATATCCTCCCTACACTCTGCAAAGCAGCAGAGTAGGTTGGAAAGAATTTGAATATGAACCACTGGTTGAATCACAGTCTGCGAAGCAGCCCAGTGATGGTCTCTTATAACGCTCAAGTAACAGGCATCGAGGTCTGTTCGTCGCAGAAAACGATGCTTCTTCTTGCTGCTTCTCCTTCCTTTTCCGCACATCCTTCTTGATTCCTCCCTCGCAACTCTGTTCGGAATCCCCATCCAAGATAATCTTGAGGGTTGCCGTCACAAGCGAAGACACCGGTCTTAGTGACGATTGGAGCTGCTGCGTAAGCCTTAAGCCGATGGCTTGTATATTGTGCTGGTGTAGGGCCCCCGCGCTCGGACACAGCACTGGCAACGCGAAGGCTTGCTACCCTTTTTCCTCACATGAACCCTTGTGCCTGAATGCAGCAGCAACGTCTGGCACAACACGTGAAGTGCACTGACACTGGTTCAAAATAATCTTCCAGCTCTTTCTGGCTGGGCATTCCCTTTTCAAATTTTGAAAGGGAGGCGCAAGGTCGGAGAATTTACATCCTGCCACCAGTCGTCGACCTTAAGGCGCTTCGTCAGACAGTCTGCCAGCTGCTCGCTTGTCGGCAGCCAGTGAAGAGGCGGTCGGCAGGGCTTGTCGGGCGAAGGCATAGCATCAGGACCATAGCGCTCCAACCATTGCGAGTGTCCTTCTTGAACCAAGGTGCCGCGGAGGTCCGCAATGTCTATAGCCAGGCGCTTGTCGCTTGGTGCCTTGGGCGCGCCCTCCCTGTGAACATGATCGTACAGGGACTTGCAGTCTGTAACCATATGGATCTGCATGAGCCCACGGGCGTCGGCCTCCTTGAGCAGCTGCCCGGTACACAGGGAAGCCATGAGCCCGCGCAGGTAAAGTGCGCTTTCCAAGGCATCACAGGCCGACATCGTCTCTCCAGCAAAAGTAGAACGACATACTCTTGCACTGGCCTTGGACTTCCAGTCCACGATGCTGAACTTCGCCGGCTCACCTTGCAAAGCCTTCTTCTCCACCAACATGGTGAGGCTGCCCAGCTGGGAGGCCACGGTGTGGTTGCCTTGCCACTCCAGGTCTTGTGGCGAAGCGCCCTCCGGCTCGACATTGCCCCAAGTGGCATCATGGTAGGCCAAAATGGCCAGGTCCTTCTCCTCGATGCGGCGGAGGGTCAACCCACAGTGCTGGTGCCGGAGAGCTGCGTCCACGAGGCGGTTCGTCTCGCGAAGGTCTCCCACCGTCGGCTTGTTCTGCTTCCGCTGCGCCTGGGCCACCATGAACTGAAGATCTGGGCGAGTCTGCTTTGCCAGCCAGGAGACCGATAGCTGTCCTGTTCTCCTCCACGGCCACGGCGGTGCAAACTGTTCCGTGGTGAGGTCAGCCGGCACCTTCACCTTCTCGACCCTGGTCCGGGCATACTCAGACTGCTTCACGGTCACATGGTCCCCGTGGGAACTCATAGCTGCAGCCCGTGTACTCGAACTTGTCGTCCTTCCAGCCATCCACTCTTCACCAGAGTCCGGAGGGGCTCGGCCGCCAGTAGGAGGAGGTCGTCCACGGTGCTGGCCCTCCTCCTTCAGCATGAAGACGCACGGGTCGGCTCCACGACGACCTTGCCAACACCCGGGACATCGAAAGACATCTCGCGCAGCTCTCGGGACAACTTCAGCCACCAGAGCTTTGGCGACGTGCCTAGCCCGAAGACGCCTTTCAGGATCTCAATGATCTGTCCCGCCTCGAGCGACGGGATCCCCCTTCGGGGTTGCCGGAAGTAGGGGCACCTCGGGGCCTCCACTCCGTTGAGGAAGGCGGCCTTGATGTCGGCGATTGAGGCCTGCCACCCCCTAGCCAGCGCGATCTGCAAGCACATCAGGAGACTCAGGCGGTTGGCCGTCGGAGCGTCTTTCTTGCCTAAGTCGGGGTCGCAATGCCCCGCCACGCAAAGTCTGGCCTTCGGCTTGGGACCCAGGTTCGGGTCCTCCTTGCGCTGGCTGTGATTCTTATCACGATAAGCGGAGCGAGCCCGGAAAATGCGGGAAACTGGTCCTTGAAGGCGGAGTCGAGGTCTGCCAGCACATGCTTCGGTGCCCCTGCCCAGCGCACCCATCCATTGACAAAGGCCCGGGCCGTGTTCTCCGTCTTGGCCCCACGGATCGGCTGCTCTCCGGCTCGGTGGTCTCCTCGCAGCGCTTGGTCGTGGGCCTGGCTCCGGTCCTTCTTCTTCGTCGTGGTCACCTCCTCCGCGGCACGAGCCCCCGCCAGTGCCACTTCCCTCGCTGGCACCATAGGAGCCGGTCCATCGGCCATTCTGCGAAGCAGTGGTCAGATCCACCTGTGCCACATGAAAGCCACGGAGCTGTCCATCCGATAGCCGGCCGCCCTCTGCCGCCCGGAGCCCTTCTTGCTGCCTCTTAGGTATCCAAGGTTGCCAGGGCTGCGTGTTCCATGGCATCCAGGGTTGCACTCTGCCAGGCGTCTGTTGGCTCCAATCATTGGAATCAGACCACCCATCTTGTGCCATCCAGAGTTCTTTGCCCAGCGGCCATCATCCGACCACTCCGCCTTGTCGTTGGGCGCCCGGGTCGTCGTAGGTCACGGTCTCCTGGGAGCGGCTGCGGTAGTACTCTAACCACGGGTTCTGGGGTGGCTCATCAGGAGCAGTCGCCTCTTGGTCGGCCGCTCTGTCTGTGCCGTTGGGCTGCTGCTGGTTCGGCCCGGGGTTGTCTCCCGATGCATCCCCGTCGCCACCCGTCGCGGGCGGCTGCCCCGGCTGAGCTTGTCGCCGCGGCTGCCACGTCCTTCCATGTTCTGCCGGCATGGCTAAGCCCGGAGTCGAAACAGCGCTCCGCTACCAGTGCTGGTGTAGGGCCCCCGCGCCCGGACACAGCACTGGCAACGCGAAGGCTTGCTACCCTTTTTCCTCACATGAACCCTTGTGCCTGAATGCAGCAGCAACGTCTAGCACAACACGTGAAGTGCACTGACACCTTGCTACTGTCATGACTGGAATACTCCACCACCTGTGGGACACACAAGTGACGAACACTCCACAATACACTCTGCAATCTGAGAATAGAAGCCAGCTGGCGCGTCACCCAGCCATACCGGCCATACCCGGCCAGTGTATTTCCGGGACCAATTTGAATGCGGATGCGCAGTGAACGGATCTCTTATAGCCTAAAGCTCACGGCGCCTGTGCGTTCACAATTTTGCGGCTAGCAAACACCCGTAGCTTGTGACATGCAAAGCTCAACTTCAAACTACTGCAACATAGCCATGCGCTCAAGCTGAACATGGCAAAACGAGGAGCACAGTGGAAGCCTATCCAACCTGCAAGTGTGGGCGTGCTTGCAGACCATAGAATGCTGCTGTGATATGCTGTGATGCTGGATGCCAATAACTATATAGTCCTGTGGACCCGACTGTTTGAACTGTTTCTGGCAAAGGCAGCCGTAGACATGTCAAGGCCTAGCTAACCCACGAGATCCGGCTAGCAAGCCATAAAAGTCAAGTTGCGGACATCAACAACCAACCGCAGGGTGTTGGGATGTGACAGATCTCAAGGGCATTTCGACACCACATCTGCACACGACTTGTGGCGAGCTGCCGACAGCATCTCCCCAGAGTTTCTTTGCAGCGGCAGCTTGCTTGTTGGTGCGGAAGACGATGCTCAGGCTGTCTTTGACCACCTTCGCCCCAGGTGTGAGATTGGCAGCAGGGAGTTGGAATGGGAGCGCCTTGAACATGGCCAGGAAGACTCGGGCAAGTTCGCGGTCTGCCTTGCCAAACTCAGGCAGGTCAGGGTGTGCCAAAGAGTTGGTGAGAGATCGAGAAGGGCGAGAGGCAATTTTCACGGCAATTCGCACATCGCAGTGGAGGCAGGGGAAAGGAAAGGGACAAAGAGAGAGAGTTCACAGCCAGAAACTAGAATAAGCCGCTCCTGAAGAACCTGCACTTTCGATGGCTCTGGCGCAGGCTGAATCAGGGGGTCCTGCACGAATAACAGACGGTATTTAGCTGCCTGACTGCCCTTGCAGCAGGTCCTACACTCCTACAGTTTAGCATGCAAACTTCGCGAAGCGTCCATGACATTCTCCAAGCCAAGCCGGAGGCCCGCCTGAGAAACTCGAGCGCTCCGAATTAACACAGGATCCTGCCGACTAGAAAAACACGCGGACAAAGGACTGGAGAACTTGCTGCTCTGCAGTCCAGGTTCTGGCAAGTCCACATCAGCCCGTGGTAGACCGGATTTAACCAGAATGCCCATGCCTCATTTAACAAAGTTCATTGCCAATGGCTCCTTCTTGCCTGTCGTATGCAAGACCATACACACCCTGGGCTCACTGCTGCTCTTGAGCTGGTCTAAAACCTGCAGGTGGCCAAATCTGTTTCTGATCTGGACCTCTTGACCGCTGTATCTCGAGTTGACCCACAAACGCGCACAAAGTATCTCAGCCCTGTGGCACCTCTCTCGTGCTGTTGGGAATCACAACCTTCTGCGTGTTCCCGAACAAGCCGTCCCAGGGAGCGCCTTGGCGGAATGGAGAAAAACCCCGGCTGAGCCTCCCTTAGAGCTGCGGGAGGCGGCTAGCACTCTCAAGGTTGCACTCGGCTGCGTGCCGGCTCGACGGGCCAGTCCGTGCCTTCCGTGAGAAGTAGGGAAGAGAGCTTCACCAGGACGAACTAACGAACATAGTGCAGGTCACCGGCGGCTACCGGAATCGGACAAAGCACGTTTGACACATCGTCATCTCGACAAAGTAACCGAGGCTATGTTCCGAAGCCTGGTATCTGGGTATTCCCCTTAACTCGGAACAGTGAACTTGCATTCGGTCTTGCAGCACTTGCATGGGGCCCACCTTCTCCTGCAGAGTGAAGCCGCTCGAAAAGCCAAGCAGAGCGCAAAGGCCTGAGGAACGTCAAAGAACTGAAACCGCGCGGCGCATGTCCTCACTCGAGCCTCCTGGTACCTGGGCTCAAGGTCGCCCTTCGCGGGCTTCGAATGGACGGGACCACGAGAGCAAGGAGAGCAAGAGAGGCCTCTGCAAACAAATATGGATGTCTCTGTCAGCTCTGTCAGCTCTGCGCCTGCACAGCCGGTACAGCCGGTGCAACGAGCTGATGGCCACGGCTCCATCGCGACTGGATGGAAAGTAAGCGCAGCATGGAAAAAACTTGACAGTTAGTGCTCAATGCCAGCCGCAGCTCCCAGTTGATGCTGACTCTGTGGGTGATGTCACAATGCAGATGGCCATTTCCGTAGACTCACTAGACTCAGAGCTCTCACGGATCCGCAAGGTGGACCGAAACAGCTGAAATGGTTGACGCTTCGAAGATGGTACGGCACGACACGGCTGGATTTCGGTATGAGCCTTCTCGAACTCTTTGTGGAGCAACTTCATGCCCACGCGGCTGGGCAGCCATGCAATGACAGTCGACAGAGTCAAAGGCCTGTGCCTTCGAATTCGCTTGGGCGGCCAATGGTTGTTGGGAACACTGGTTCGTGTCAGCTTAGCTGCTCTAGTTGTGAGAGACTAAAGAAGGTTGTACCTGGAGATGCTGTCGGACTATCGCACGTCAAGCGCAGACCTGAGAGCCTTGCAGCAGTTTTTGGAACAGACTGTAGCACTTCCAGCTGCACCAGCTTCAGCCGTTACGATGCAAACTACCATTTTCATCGTCGCTCGCTGCAGTCTCGCCAGCATCAGCGAAGCAGTCGGCAGCCTGTTCTGCCAATTGTCTGAGCAGCTGCTTCTGACCTTGGCAGCTTTAGTTGCAGAGCTGGCCCTTTAGCTTCCGAGCAGCTGAGCAGCAAGCTCACTTTGCCTGGCAAGTCCCACTGTGTTCTGTCTCCGATACTTGCAATGCGCTGTACAGCGGTGCACTGGAAGTCCGTTGATGGATTCTCCAGCATCTTCCAGCACCGGTCGAGAAACACTGTGACAGAAAACGAACGTGCATTGCTTGGCATAGCATCGCAGCAGGAGTAAGCTCGAAGAACTACTGCAGCGGCTTGTTAAGATGTGTGCTCTGAACAAACGGTCGGCGAGAACTCATTGGCAAAGCCTGCGAGCAAACCCAAGTCACTGTTCGAGCTTCAACACACCAACACACCGGAAAGCAGCCATAATTCACGCTCAAGTTATGACTAGGAGCTGGAACCAGGTCACATTTTAAAAATTCTCACTGAGCCGCACAACCTTCCCAGAGTGGCGCTTTGTCTCTCAAAGAAGACACTTGTGAAGGCATTACAGCTGTGTAGTTAGTGGCCCTAGCCCAAGCTGGCCAACGATGGCCTCGGCATCCCGGCCATCCTCTGGCGCCCGCAGAGCCGAAAGAAGCTGTTCTGCAGCCGCCCTTCCTGGCAATGCCACAAGCAGCCCACCGGAGGTCTCTGCAGAAAATCCCTTCGTGAGCTGGTAGTCGGCATCGATTCCACTTTCATGAACCGCCAAGCCTTTGATTATTAGTAGCAAGTGGATGTCCAACGATACAGACGCCTTCTGCGCTGCCACTGACAAACCGAAGCCAGTGACTAGTGACGTCAGTGGCCCCGCGTGCACCATACCTGGACATCAACAGGGCAGCCATGCGGCTCAAACGCATTCCATCCTCGGCTTTCTTCACAGCCCGAACTGCTGTGTCAATATCAATCAAGGCACGGCCTTCTGCCATCTGTTCGTGTCTCCCAGCCAGAGTGCAAGATTTGCTGCGATCTGACAACCGAACGTCAGCTGCAAACCATCAGCTCTAACGAGGCCCGCCAACGATGGGCCAAGGATTGAATACTGTCTGTCCTCCTGTCAGTCTGGTTCCAGATTCTTTGCATGCGTCGTTGAAACCTTGCATCATGCTCCGCGTCACGACATCCCCGTGCCCATCCTCCATTTTTATTTTGGGGAGGATCATAAGACTGGTGTCAACGTGATGGGCTCCAACTGCATGTAGATCCGAGAGTGTGTGTGTGTGTGTGCACATGCAATGCGGCCCTGATGGTACTGATCCAGAGACATTGGGGAAAAAAGTTGGTGGTGCTTGCCAAACAGATGCACTCGGACTGTCCACCAGTAGTTTAGTAGGGACAAAGGAGACATCTGGGGAGTCCTCTTCCAGCATGCATCCATCGCCAATGCCGGCCAGCAGCTCTGTCAGCTTGTCTTCTAGCTTCACTTTGCAACCTCAACCCTTCCTATCAGCAAAGCTGGTCAAAACAAAATCTTTCGGGCAGCCCAAGTGATTCGGGATCGAACAGCTGGCGACGAAACTCTGCACAAATTGCAGGTCACTCTGCAGGCATTGGCAAACAGCTGCGCATGTGGAGACACCCTCAGCGAGTCCTGCAGGGGCCTGTAATCTTTCGCTTGAACTCCCCTTTTGTTCCAGCGCGCTCGCACTGAGTCTCCACTCGCAGGAGACTGTTCGCCAATTTTCCAACAAAGGGTGCAAACGGCCCGAGCCCCGTGCCGATCCGCAGGCAAAGGATATTTCGGGCATTGTCAGGCCGTACGCCATCGGGGACTCGTGGAAGGACCTCACAGCAGTGAAGTCGGCTTTTGGTCTCGCCATGTCTCGCCCGTGCTGTGCAATGCCGAGCCTGTGATCGACACAGCCGCTTTGTGGAAGGCTCCTGGGCCTCCTGGGCCTGCTGGCATGGGGCGCATGGGCTTTCCCAAGAGTACCCAGCAGAGGCTCAGCCACCGCTCTGCTTTTGGCTCCCAGCGCGGCGAGTTGCGTTTCAGGGCACCACGGGGTAGCAGGGTGCTTTTTCAGACTCGCCCTAGCCACCGCCGCAGTTCTGGTTCTGGCCCTTCAGCTGTTGCCCAGCTGCAACCTTTAATTCCACATCTGCTGCAACATTCAACAGCACCTTCTGTCAGGTCGAGACATTTGCTGTCGTCGCCTGGCAGCTTAGCCGTAGCCTGGGAGGTCACAAGGCCAATCCTGCACGGAAACAAAGCTGGTAAATCCGACACAACCCACCCAAAACGTGAGTCTCTCGCTCTTGGTAGACAAGGCCGCAACACGTTCGCAGCTTTCACGCACCATCCACGTATGATAGACTGCTAGCCTGCTACTTGCGAACGGAAAACAACTGTGACACAATGAACTGCCAAGAGGCCATGGTGAGCTAATACAAGCCTTCAAACAAAGAGTCCACGCTGGCCATGCAAGGTACGAGAGTTGCCCGTATCTGTTATGTCACACTTCAGTCTAGCATCTCCGTCCTCGCCTTCAGACCCAGTCAGTTTTGCAGTGCCAGCATGAAACATGGAAGCCTAGTGACTCTGTCGCGGCACTCGGGTGGCCTCCTGTGAGCGAGGACATCCGTGAGTGCATGGTGATGGGGCACTGAGCTGATGCAACAGCAACATGCCAGAATTTGCAGAGCCACAAACTTAAATTCCGCCTTGCTATGCATTTCGACAGATGGACATGGAAGAAAGCCAGGTGCAGTACTGCAACTAAGCGAGGAATGCTGCATGCATGGCGGGAAGTCGCAGGAAATGCATTCTTCAATTTGACTCCTGCTCCCCTGAAGCTTCGCTCAAGTGAGCTGCAGCAGGCAGCATCCCAAGGATCTACCACCAACACCCGACATTACTTCCGACTGCAAGATGGAAGATGTGTGTTGGTCCCAACACGTGCACAAACTCAATTCATTGTACTGGTGTCGGGGCGCCCCAATGCATGCAGCCAGTGTTGCCAATGCACCCTGCCGATAGCACTGCTGGCCGTCACCGCTTTCAGCCGATTCATGGAATGGGGCGACTGGGCCCAAGGGGTTAGAGCTCGGAAGACGGTTGGCACGACGGCGCACTCGGTGCATCCTGCGGCCTCCTGTTGGCAAACTAAGCGAGCAGGGCTTGACACAATTTCACAAGGCTACAGGCTTGCTTCTTGCATAAAACTCCGTTCTCAGCTTCCGTCCAAACCATCTCCGAGCTGTGCTTGCAAATCGTAGCAAGAAGCTACAAGCTAGGCTCCCCACGAGCCTTGCAATGCTGGCATGTCTTCCCACGTCTGATTTCTTGAATTGGGTAATTCTCTAAATTAAGGTCCCTTATTCGGTCCCCAATATAGTATGGCACCCTTATAAGAAGGACCCTGAAACTGACACTAACTTAAAGAACTACCCAATTGAGGGAGTATGAAATCCTTATAACAAACATTGTTCACCCAAGCAGTGTTCAGCAATTCGCAGGTGAACCAGGCCATGCTAGAAAGTTTCATAGAAAAAGCTTATTTCTGGCTGTCACTCACTGAGTCACTGAATTGAAAAAGTCTTCGCACAATGCCCGGTCCTGGTGACTGAGCAACCTTCCATTGATTGTGCTAGGCAAATGTATCCGTTGGCATCCACTTGCCGTGGCGCAACCAGCCATGAGTCAAACCACATAATCTGTCACAAATAATGTCATACATGAAGCAGCTGCCAGGACTGAGCTTGCCTTCGTGTTGACAGCGAATCGTCTATCGAAATGCCGCAATGCGGCCAGGAAAGGCACACTGGAGATCGACCGACGACTGGAAGCTTCCGCTACTCAGCTACAGTATCTGCCATGACTTTGCTCATCACGCCAGAAATAACTTCTGATTGTAAGTCCTTGGGTGTGCAGGGCCCGAGTTGAAAGAGTTCAGACAATGGACACTCTTGGGTGCTGCCAGGAGGCCCGCATCCTCTCCAAGAGTGTTAGCTCTGGAACTGGAGGGGAGTCGTCAGGTCCGTCAAGTCCATCGAGCCGATGCAGAGGAGAAGTGGCCTCGGACCTGACGTCGTGACGCCTCTTACTGTCAAGTGAGAAGCGAGCTGTGTTTTAGTGTTGGGACGGGCGGCTTCTCCTCCATGTACATGACCACTGAAACCTGCAAGTCCTGCAGGCCCAAGTCTGCCAAAGGAATCGTGAAGACCTCGGAGGCAACACAGCTTTGGGATGCTCGGGCACCGCCGCGACAAGGGCGTGGGGCGGTGGTTCAGGGATCGTTCGTTGTTCTAGGCGGGGGGGGGGAGAGTTCCGTTCAGGTTCAGCGGCTTGTTTCTCGGTCGTGGGGTCACGGCTTAGGTTTGGGTGCTGTTGTGGCATTCGAACCTTTGCTTTGTGCCTTTCAATTTCGAGGCCTGCAATTGACTAAAGCAGGAAGCCTTGAGGATCCCTGCGGCTTGTCGGATTCCGGGGCCCGTGCCTCTCGCAGGACACGTGCTGCCACGAGCTCCCCAGTCTTCCTGCGTAGCATCGCCGCGGCAGTGGCACCTGCGGACAGGCACCGACAAGCGAGGGTTGCATCTCTTTGCAGACGCCAATACCTGCAGCGCTAAAATTGTCTTGATGACGAGCCGCTGCTGCAGAAGCAACAGACTGGAAGAGGGCCGCAACACAGTCTTTAAACATCGCAGACATGGACAGCTGGACCACAAGCGACAAAGAGGCAAGCGCTCTGTTGAGTGCCACGGCTTTCGGGTCCTTTTAGGTTTGCACGGCCGCACATCTGGTTTTGAAAAGACTTTACGTGGACGTTGAGGTGTAGAACAGGTGAAGGTTCAAAAAAAGGCCCCAACACTTAGAGTGAATAGTCCTTGCACTTCGAGCCCACCACGCCTGCATCGGTGGCCATGTTTAGCTGGCTCTCGCACTGGAAGGCACAACGGATATCAGGCGACAAAAGCCGCATGAGCTCCTGCACCCACTTGCCAAGTGACGACAATCACGTCTGTTACATGTTGTTACCGTGCATCCCGTGGGCAGCCCACTGAGCTTTTGCACCGACAACAAAACCAGAGTGTGGTGCTCGGAATCCGCCCTGTGAACACTTGGACCCGCTGCGGAAGCCAGCCATCCGCATTACGCCACTACTTCCGGCAAAAATGAGACTTGAGAGCCACGGCCTAGGACGAGCTGTATAACGGGCAGCTCTGGTGACACAGGACTGGAAGAGACAGACGACATGCAATCAGATATGTCAACGTCGAGAACTCGAAAAAATGCACGCTTCACCAGCATCAGAAGAGGCTCGTTTCTCCGCCGAAAGAGGTCCGGAAGACTCGAGATCCAGCCCAAAAAGGTCATGCGTGGCAACACGGTTCGGGCCAGCTCCGGGTCGGCTCAAAACTATGGACCTGCAAGCCGACTCTCGCAAGTCAATAATTACCTCCTACAAGCAGACTGCATGCAGGGCAAGGTTTACATTACATGACGGGCATTCTTCGACGTAACTTGCCGTAACCATGGAATAATGTTGTTATCTTTGTGTCTCGTTCGTGCATCCTTCAAAGCTCAGCCAAAAAACAACCGAGCTGCACAAACGCCTTTTTGCCGCAGTAGAACAGCACCTATCGCAAAAATGGGGGGGGGGGCGGGGG
>CAJNJA010005890.1:0-17363 GCA_905231915.1 Symbiodinium necroappetens
TAGGGTTGAGGTTTAGGGTTTGGGGTGTGGGGTTTAGAGTTTAGGGTTTAGGGTTTAGAGTTTAGGGTTGAGGTTTAGGGCTTGGGGTTTAGAGTTTAGGGTTTAGGGTTTAGAGTTTAGGGTTGAGATTTAGGGCTTGGGGTTTAGAGTTCAGGGTTTAGGGTTTAGAGTTTAGGGTTTAGGCAAGCCCTAGCCTCCAAACCCTTTCGTCCCCAGAGCCTAAACTCTACGTAACCAGTACAGAAGCCTGAAGAAGCTGAATGTGGTGTTGAAATGTACTATCAAAAAGCTGAAGTATGTTTATGAGGGGCAACATCTCCACAGGCCCTTATGTATCTATCTGTATATATATATACATATGTATATTTTTTCTTTAGTAACCCAATACGAATATGTATCTGACTGCATGTATGTATATATGTAGGATCCGAAACCTCAGAACCTAAACGGGCCTCGTCATCACTGATCGGCCGGTTTTCTGCCTGAAGTTCGTCAAAGTATTTCGGGGTTTAGGGCTTTAGGGTCTTTGGATTTACGGTTTAGGGTTTTAGGGTTTAGGGTTTACTTAGTTGTTGAGTTCATGAGCACAAAAGAGTGTACACTTTCAGCTCTATAAGGGATCATATTATCCCAAAAAGTTGAAAATTTACTAATTCAGCTCCTAAGGGGTTTAGGGTGTTAGGGTATAGACCCTAAACCCTAAACCCCTAAACCCTAAATCCTTTAGGGCTTCGGGTTTACGGGTTTCAAGGCTTACAAATAAGGCCATGTCAAGTTTAAGCTTGCGAGACTTTCTGGTTGAGAAGGTTTGGGGTGTGGGGTGTAGGGATCTTTGGATACAGGAGTTTGGGGGTTTGGGCTTTTAGGGTTTAGGGTTTGGGGGTTTGGGCTGTTGGGGTTTAGGGTTTTAGGGTTTCGGGTTCGGGGGTTTAGGCTTTTAGGGTTCATGGGCTGGGTTCTGAACAGACGATCCGGGGACTTCGCCAAGGCCTCTCGTTTATGCTCAAAAACCGAAGTCGCAGAGACACAAATCATTTTGTATACTGGCTCGCTATAGTCATTTCCGAAGCCTCGTCACTTGTATGCGCGGATAACCAGGATCACTCTCCTGCACGGCCAAATTGCTGAGGTTTGGAACCCTAAACCCTAAACCCTAAACCCCCAACACCCTGAACCCTTGCAAGGTGCCGCTACCGCCTGCAGTTGCTCGGGCCTTTTCTTGATCGTGGAGCTCTTCGGCTTTCTGCAGCTGCTTCTGCATGCCCTGCACGTCTTTGATTGCTCTCTTGAGAGCTGCCAAGACCATGTCTTTCACCGAGTCGCCGATATCGCCGGCCTTTTTTGCGAGCTGGTCTTTGTCGATGCATTTTGCGAAAACCTTAAACCCTAAACCCTAAACATCAGCCTTGGGCGCTGACGCCTCCAGAAATTCATCCCTCATCAGGAGATTCCTGAAAGCTCCCCCCCCCAGCAACCCTTTAAACATATGGTTGCTCTCTTTCCTACGAGTCTTTCTGCATATAGTAAACCTCCAAAAGTTGGAAACCGGATTAAGGACAATTCGTGCTGGGATTCCCTATACATTACTCTTAGGGAGCGAGGCTATTGGGTTTCCAACTTTTGGGCTTCTACTGTAGGGCGGCCATGGAAGCAGGGAAGAAGGGCAGCGCAGGGCGACCTACTAGACTAGCGATGGAACCTGACTGAGACCTACATCCTAAACACTAAACCCTCAAGAGATCTACACCATGACTAACCCCCTAAACCCTTTTTGTTCCTCATAAGCCTGCGTACATCGTATTTGACATGCCCTAGAAGTTCAGGTACCTAAAATAATCTATACTTGGGGGGAATGCTCCAAGATCAGAGCATCTACTATTTGGGTACTGGGACCCTTGGAGGACCCCTAACCCCTAAACCCTAAACCCTATAGGCTAGGTTTAGGGTTTAGGGTTTAGGGCTTAGGGTTTAGGGTTTAGGGTTTAGAGCTTAGGGCCTATAGGCCCTAAACCTCCCTCAAGGCTATGAGGTATCTCTACAAGCAGCCTTCAACCTTTTCTCGCGCGAGCATTTCTTTACCCGCAAAACCCGATCATGCCCGCAGAAACCCGGAGAATCCTCTTCGGGCAGGTTGAAGGTTCTGGGTTTAGGGTTTAGGGCTTACCTGGGAATCCAAAAACCTACCGTTTTAGGGGTTCTACCCTCTAATTAAGGGGTCATAACCTACTATTTTGTAATGTTTGGGGTCACAGGTAGGTCCTCGAAAACCAGATATGTCCCTCAAAGAGCCTACTTGGAGGGTCATGGGATTTAGCAGGTAAGGGGGTCTTGGTCTGTTAGTTGGGGTATATGAGTAGTGACAAGTAGAGCTCGCGTGTTTTGCAACCCTAGATACTAAGTCCCCAACTCCTTTGAGTGAACCCCGGGCCCTCTCAGCCCCAAAACCCTAAAACCTAAACCCCTAAACCCTCAACCCTAAACCCCTAAACCCCGAACCCCTGAACCCTAAACCCCTAAACGCCAAAACCCCACACCTTCATCTCTAATTCCTGACGGCCCACACAGCCGGACCCTGCCAAAGGGACGTAGCAGGTTGGTTACAAGCAGTGCTGCAAGTGCCGGACCTGCTGCTCTCCTCTTTGCAGCCCTACTTATGGGAGCTAGGATTAAGGGGGCCCTTGGGGATATAGACCCTCTCAATAAGGTCCCTTTTGAGAGAGCCACAAAGTAGGGTTAAGAAGGGTCCCCTTTAAGGGGTCTCCCTAATACTACCTAGGAACTTAATTTTATAACCTTCATACTCAGTCCCCTGATCCTGTAAGTAAGGAACTTCACATGACAAAAACCGCATGAAGCCCTTTTGAACCCATGCAAAAGCTTAAACCTCCCGTGACAGAGCATTGTGGCCTCGCTGACGCTCGCTGCTCGACGACGGCCCCCCGTCGGGACTGCCCTCGTCGGTTGGCTTTCAGGTGTTGCGGTTGATTCTGGCGCTAGGTTGCTTTATAGTGCTGAAAAGCTTTTCATAAGGGGCTCATAAGGTTAACAGCATAACAAAACTTCTTGTTCATGAAAGGTTTACCTGTGGCCCAAACGATCTACTTTCTTAAGGAGCTGCATAAATAAATAAATATATATATATATATAGAAGCCAGAATGAGGAACCCTAAAAAGGTAGGTTCTTTCTCGGCTAGAGGTAGGATTTATGTGGTTTACGGGGTTAAGGTATCTTTGAAGACCTTGTCGTGAGGGTTCCAAGAGAATCAGGACCCTGGGGGCTGTGAAGTTTGGAGTGACACGCCGAAGGCAGGCACCCGAGTCTTCTTATCTGACTCGGGACATACAGGGGCTTTACAGGGCTTTGTAGTGTTTATACAGGATCATGGCACTTTATAGGTCAGTTGATGTGGCTTGTAGAGGGCTGAGCAGACGTTTAGCAGCGTCTAGTCAGCCTTCATGGAGCTTCTGTGTGTTTAGGCGTTTAACGCTTTATGGCTGAACATTCCCAGAGGACAGGGTTTGAGGGTTTAGGGCCTACAGGTTAGGACCCCGTATATGCCCTCAACCCTAGCCCTAACCTTAAATCTAAAGACCCTCAATCCTACGGCTAAGACCCTACAACCCAAGTCCTAAGACCCTCCACCCCAATTCCCCACTCCAAACTCTACGCCACTTTTTCATATCCTAGCCTAAATTCCCTTTTTTTCTTCCGTGTGACATACATGGGCAGGTACTCTACTGCCTGCCACCCTCCTAGCCGGCAACATCCCGGGCCATTTCCTCTTCCAGCTCTTCCCGAGGCGGGTGGTCATTTATGTTCAAAGTTGGCAGCACAGTGTCCATATGAGCCTCGGCCCTGTCTGCCCTCTTCCTGAACATCAGCCACCACTTAAGCGAATGCAGCATTTTGTCCGACCGTCAAAACTTGCAGGATCGGGTCTCGGTGCACTTGGTGCCTGCAGCGTGACCCACATGACCATACGCTAAAATCCGCTTAGTTGTTGGGTTCATAAGCAAAAAAAACGTGCACACTTTTGGTTCTATAACGGATCATATTATCCCAAAAAGTTTCTAAAGTGTAGTAATTCAACTCCTAAGTCTGATTCGGGTAGTCCAAGATCTTGTCCGCCATCTCGATCCTCGAATGCCCGAAAGAAACCCCGCTGACAGAAGCAAATCCAGAAAATCCTAGCCGGGTTGAAGGTTTAGGGTTTAGGGTTGAGGTTCAGGGTTTGGGGTTTGGGCTTTAGGGTTTAGGGTTTAGGAAATCCTAGCCGAGCCCTAGCAATCAGCTAGCATTTGCCTGAGCTTGGCGAAGTCGAAGACGCAATGGACATTTCGCACCTGGCAACGAGCAAGGAAACGCACCTGCCGCTGCTTCAAACATAGTCCTACATCTTACATATCTGATGATCAGAATCTTAGAACAAGGTTTTGAGGGTTTTAATGTGCTTTTCGGTCGCGCTCTCGGCGGCGCCGCCTGCTTTTCTCCTCCTTCTCCTTTTGCCTGCGTCGGGAGCTCCCGCTCTTCTTGTCTCGGTGCTTCCGCTCACGGCTCCGGCTGCGTCCGCGGCGGTGCCGGCCGCTCTCGCGAGGCCTGGTCTCGGTCCGCGCAGCGCTCTTGCTCTTGGCCGCTGCACCCGGGACCCTGTCCTCCTCCTCCTCGCCTACCTGTGGCTCTTCCACATCCTCCGAGTCGGAGTCTGAAGAAGAAGACGGCTCCGGGTTCGCGGCTTTGGCCGCCGCCATGGCCACGTTCGTCCTGGCCACAGATATGATATGTACATGTCCGTGTATATATATATATGTGTATACATGTATATATGTTTATCATCTGCAGGGGTCTGGCTGCTGCCGCCGCAGCCGCCACACTGCGCAAGAACGGGTCCGGCGAGGCCGCCCGGTGTCTCTCTCTGTTTGTGTGTCTGCGTGTTTAAACCGAAAGTGTAGGTTTTCAGCCCCGGCGCCCGATATACTGCAAGTTAGGGGGTGTAAGTAGGGTGCTGATTTCTGTCCATGGATCCCAGAAGTAAACCTCCTCTTAGTTGTTGAGTTCATAGTAATTAATCATAAGCACAAAAAGTGTACACGTTCAGTTCTATAAGTGATCATATTATCCCAAAAAGTTTTTACAGTGTAGTAATTCACCCTAAACCCTAAACCCTAAACCCCTAAACCGTAAACCCTAAACCCCTAAATCCCCTAAAAGACTCCTTCAACCCTGTGGCTAGATCACCGCCAGCCAGCCAAACTCCGCCAGTCGAGCCCCAATCGCCGATTACTGGGATCTATCTATTAGGGTTTAGGGTTTACGGACTTAGGGATTTAGGGTTTAGAGTTTAGGGTTTGGCGACTTGGGGTTTGGGGTTTTACATAGGTTTAGGGTGTACTTATAGGAGCTGAACTACTACACTCCCAAAGGGTCCAAAGTACCTGAATAGTAGACTGTAGGCTTTCTATACTAGGAATTACTATTGTGATTTGGGCAAGTATGCCCCATAACAGTACCTAGGACCCTTTGGGATTACAGAACCTATCTATCTCTCTATCTATCTGTAAGACTGTAAGAGAGAAAGAAAGAGAAACTATGATGTCAAGCTTGACCTGTCTTTGTTGTGTGGAGGAGTCGGAGCTGTGAGGGAAAACTGCTCATGGACTGGATTCTGCCTTACCCGTACCTCCAGTCTCTGGGCTAACCAGATTTTTAATCAACGATCCTAACCATCACCTTGGTAAACCAAGAAAGGAGATACAATGGAGCAGATCGGCAGTATGGTATACCCGATTGGTCCAATACTTTAGGGTACTTACGGTGGTGCTGCATACTCTGTCACCATATTCTTTGGGCTTGCAGAAACCTGAATTTTGGAGAGTCCCAAATGGGTAGTATATAGGATGTGCGATATTAACGGTTTCTGAACTGAGTTGTTGAGTTCATATGCAACAAAAGTGTACACTTTCAGTTCTATAAGGGATCATACTATCCCAAAAAGTTTCAAGCGTAGTAATTCGGCTCCTAAGTGAATACCAGGCCTGGGTTTCCAAGTATAGATTGGGAACCCTGAGGGACCCTAAACCGTAACCCCTAAACCCCTAAACCCTCAACCCTAAATCCCTAAATCCTAAATCCCTAAACCCTCAACCCTAAATCCCTAAACCCTAAACCCTAGTTAAGCCCTAAATCTCTAGAGCAGCTTCGGGAGCCGTCTTCGGATGCTGCCGAGAGCGCCGTGATGGAGCCAGGCGGCTGTGCTGCGAAGCGCGGCCTCGGAGTCGAAGGAAACCAAGGAGCTGGCCGGTGTTAGGGCTTTAGGGGTTTAGGGGTTAGGGGTTTAGGGGGTTTAGGGGTTTTTAGGGGTTTAGGGGTTTAGGGGTTTAGGGGTTTAGGGGTGTAGGGGTGTAGGGGTGTAGGGTGGGTTTAAGGGTTTAGGGGTTTAGGGGTGTAGGTGTTTTTAGGGGTTTAGGGCTTTAGGGGTTTGGGGGTTTAGGGGTTTAGGGGGTTTAGGGGTTTAGGGGTGTAGGGGCTTAAGGGGTTGGGGGTTTAGGGGTGCAGGGGTTTAAGGGTTTAGGGGTTTAGGGGTTTAAGGCTTTAGGGGTTTAGGGGTTTAAGGGTTTAGGGGTTAGGGTTTAGGGGTTTAGGGTTTAGGGGTTTAATGGTTTAGGGTTTTGGGCGTTCAGGGGGTTTAGGGGTTTAGGGTTTAGGGGTTTAGGGGTGTAGGGGTTTGAGGGTTTAGGGGTTTGGGGGTTTAGGGGTTTAGGGGATTAGGGGTTTAGGGCTTTGGGGGCTTGTTCGGGAGGAAACCGAGAGAGCTTGGCCCTTGGTCCCGCAAAAGGCAGATCAGATCCCCTCGAATGTGTGTGTTTCGCATTTAAAAAGGCAGTAGTATATAGGGTGCTTTACAAAATGCAGTAGTATAGGGCCCTTTTCTAAAATATAGTAGTATGTACGGTCCGTTATAACAATGAATAGCCGATGTTATCCTCTACAGGCGCACGGTAGCGTGGGTCATCCTTGAGATGATCGGGCGGTTGCCGTGGGCGCGGTGGTGGCGTCCAACGACCTTCTTGGATAACACACTTGCCAGTAAGCGATCAGGAAGGTGACTGCTGGCCCAGATCAACATCCAAGGCAGGCTCCTTTCAGAGCGCGACTGACCTGTCGAAAAAGGCCAGAGGAACCATGTCGGTTTCCGACAGGTCGGAAGTCACCCCAGCGGCGGCCTTGTCATCCGACCGAATCATGATTCCAGTCTTGTCCTTCACCGTTACCGTCGGAAGGCTTGCTGGGCTGGGAAGCGCGATGGGCCACCAACTCGAAGAACTGTCCGCAAGCCTCGGGTCAGGGCATGGGGTTGAGAGACTAGGGTCTGCAGTGGCTCCGAGCTGCCGAGAAACCCAGGGGCATCCAGGAACTTCAGCGGGGCTGCTGTCAGCGGGTGGCTCTTCGGACAAAGGACATGCATGGTTTCTCGCCCATACACACGGCTGTGCTCGGAGAATGCTGATCGTGATGTCCGTCGCCGCTTGGCCCCGTCCCTGCAAAGCTTAAAAAGTCAATGAGTCCACTATTAGCCTGTACCTGCTTTGCGCTGGAAAGTGGCCAGAAAGACACCTTTAGGTTTATACTACAACAGAAAGAAGTTCAATTCGAAAGGAACACCGTGCATACTGCCCCAAGGATTTCGCATTTGAGGCTTGAAGCTTTTGCAACGTTTTGTGATTCAGGGTTTGGGGTTTACGGTTTTCCAATAATCAGTTACTCTGCAGGATACTTGAACATACCTAATTGTGTCTCTAAGCACAATTTCAATTACTTAAGTCTTATTCGGTCCCTTGAACCGGGAGCTTAAGATATTAAGCTCTTGCACCCTAAACCAGAAAGGAAACCTGACAGGAACCGTTAGAATAGAAGAACGCTGGCAATTATTGCGTACTTGTTGAGCTCATAAGCACACAGAAGTGTACGCTTTCAGTTCTCTAAGGGATCATAATATCCCAAAAAGTCTAAAGTGTAGTAATTCAGCTCCTAAGGTTGGGTCCTCCGGACGTCTCCATCGCTTCTCTGGAATGCTGTGTCACTGAAGGGCTTTGTAGTCGTTGAAGTATTCTGGGCCTCTACGATCCTACAGTGCTACAGAAATCCAGAATGATTAGGATCGGGTCTGGGGGGCTTTTGTAACACAACAATACCAGGGAAACCTACGGACTAGTTTTGCTAATCTGCTGAGGAATCCGATCTACCCGCCTAACTACCTGCCTAACTACCTGTAGCAAGCCGGCTAGCTAGCGAACCAGCTACCTCGCCACCCAAGTACCTACCTGCCCGCTTATACCTGCCGCCTGGCTACCTACCTGGCTCTAGCTTCCCCTCCCTCGCTCCCTCCCTCCTGACCTATCTGTGTACCTATCCATATATCTATCTGTAGAAATCTGTAGAAGTATGTGCATGTGTATATGTATATATGAAGATACGGTGATAGCTATATATATATATATATATGTATACACACACATACATATATACATAGATGTACACACATACACAAGTCCATAGATATGTCTGCCACTAGATAAGTATTGACTGATTAGCTTGTTTGCAGAAACTTAAGTGTTCCTTCACCTAGTTGTTTGCGTACTCATTGGTATTTTGGGCAGTTTTTAACATACATATAACATACATGATATATATATATAGTATGTACTATTATTATTATTAACATTATTATATAACATGTACTATTATTATTGTTATTATCCTGAGTCCTCAGCGCCGGCGTCGTGCTGCGGTTGGAGGCTTTCGATGCCGGACGACTCGGCAGCCTCGGGGTCTCTGGCTTTTAGAGTTCGATCTTTGTGTGTGCGTCATCCTTTTGATTTTTTAGGTTTAAGTGCAGGGGTTTAGGGTTTGAGGGTTGAGGGTTTAGGGTTTAGGCAGTTTATGCTATGTGTTAGCATCTCTTGAATCTCTGGTTTATGCCAGGTTGTTCTGCTAACATAGGAGCGTGCGTGCTTCGATGCAATAGGGTGTCGGGTGGCTTCGGGTATAAGACCTTTCGGGTATAATGAACCTTACGGAACAAGAAAAGCAGTTTTTCAAGCCCATACAGCAGTCTGTCCCCTTCTGAGATGGCTTAGGGTTGAAGATTGCATTTTTTCTGCGATGGTGCTACAGCCGGAAGAGTCGTGCCTTTTTGTCTGTCGTGTTCCCCTACGGGTCCATGTACCCAAACTTTGGCCCCAAAGTACCTAAATAGGGATTACTTTGAGGCCAAGGTATACACTATTTGGGTACATGGACCCTTAGGGTTCTTGCTTAAGGAGGAGACACCCAACCAACAGCCCGTAGCCTCAATCCTTAGCTCGAAACCCCACAGCCCTCAATGGGAAGCTCTAGGACCGTAAAGCCTAACCCAACTGGTCCTAAGTTTAGGTTTTAGGGTTTAGGTTTTAGGGTTGAGGGTTTAGGTTTTGGGGTTTAGGGTTTAGGTTTTAGGGTTGAGGGTTTAGGGTTTGGGGTTTAGGGCTTCGGGTCCTAAGTACCCATATGCGAGATACATATGCCCAAACCATAATAGTAATTCCTACCATAGAAACCTACTTTTCCCCGGTTCCATCTGGTGCCCCTCTGCCACTCCACGGCGAATTAGCGATCCTCGTCTTGAGCATGACGTTTGCCTCTTTTCCGGTAATTATTCTCCCAATTCCTGTCTAGAGCCAGTTGCCAAGCTTGCCCTGGGGCCGACACCTGGTTTAGGGTTTAGGGTTTAAGGGTTTAGGGTTTAGGAGTTTAAGGGTTTAGGGTTTAAGGGTTTAGGGTTTAAGGGTTTAGGGTTTAGGGTTTAGGGTTTAAGGGTTTAGGGTTTAGGGTTTGTCTGAGACCCTAAACACCAAACCCTATCAACATCAAAACAAACGCAGACAGCTCTACCTTATCCTGAACCCAACATCCTCCCGCACAGCCCAACAAACGCCTCCCTTACCCGAGGTCCTGAACTCTTTACCCTAAACCCCGAAACCCCTAAGCCTAAACCCCTAATCCCTAAACTACTGCTGATGATGTAAATCCTGCATTACCTTAAGGAACCTAAACTATTGGAATTATGGTCGATTCCTTAGTATAGGTAATACAGGATTTTTACCATCAGCTGTAGTAAACTATTAGAATTATGGTCGATTCCTTAGTATAGGTAATACAGGATTTTTACCATCAGCTGTAGTAGGTCCTCAAACCCTAAACCCCTAAACCCTAAACCCCAAACCCTAAACCCCTAAACCCCTAAACCCTAAACCCCAAATCCTAAACCCTAAACTTTCCTAAACCCGAAAACCCTAAACCCTAAACCTGAAACCCTAAACCTGCATTACCCAAAATAAGGAACATACCTTAATTCCCATAGTTTAGGGTCCTTAATTAAGGTAATGCAGGATTTATACCATCAACCGTAGAACCAGGAGAAACCGACCTTATCCGAGCCAAGCTTCGAGGCATCGGTCTGCGGCCTCGGGTCAGTTGAAACGAACCCAGGCCTTCCAAAGATCCCTTAAATTTAGGGTTCTAGGGTTTAGGGTTTTAGGGTTTTGGGCTTTGGGGTTTAGGGCTTTCACAAGGGTTTTAGGGTTTAGGGCTTAGGGGTATATGGTTTAAGGCTTAGGGTTTAGGGATTTTGGGTTTTGGGCTTTGCGTTTAGGGTTTAGGATTTAGGGCTTAGGAATTTAGGGGTTTAGGGTTTAGGGCTTAGGTTTAGGCTTTAGGGTTGTGGGGTTTAGGGTTTAGGGGCTTAGGATTTACGGGTTTGGGGTTTAGGGTTTAGGTTTAGCGTTTAGGGAACGACGGAATGTGGCAACAAGACGAGCCCTAATGGCTTCCTATCAAAGTATCCTCTAGAGCTCTAGAGACAACAACCAATCTTGGGGCTCTTCTCTTCGAATCAGAAGGCAGTCATCTAATTGTCGGAGTCGCCTTCGGTAAACACTAAACCCCAAACCCTAAACCCCAAGCCCTAAACCCTAAACCCCCCCAAACCCTAAACCCTGAACCCTTAAGGTCGTGTCAAACTCAGCAGCCCCGAGCCCCAAAGTCGAACAACCCGATACACTTCAACCCGGGTTTAGGGTTTAAGGGGTTTAGGGTTTTAGGGGTTTGGGGTTTAGGGGTTCGGGTTGAGGGGTTCGAAGTTGTAGGGGCTTGAGGCTCCGGGTTTCGTGGTTTCAGGTTAAGCTGAGGTTGGAAAATGAACAGTAGTGCGAAGGCACATAATGGATGAGGATGTGTTGAGGCTTTAGGGTTTTGGGTGTGTAGGTTTAGGGTTTATAGGGTTTAGGGTTTGTAGGTTTAGGTAGCTTAAGCTCTCAAGACGCTTAGATGCTGAAGGAGTGGGGGTAGATTCCTGACTGATACATCGCTTTCCAGTTGGGAACCCCAATTGTAATCCTTAACCAGTGGAAGGGTTGGCTCATCAGCAGACCACACTCTAACACTCATTCATGCGCGGCAAACCCTAAAGCCCTATACTATACCGCAACATCAACAAGACCTTCTTAGACTTAATCAGTCCTAACTTTAAGCCCTATAGAGTCGCATAGGCCGCTTTCCCCCTCCCCCCCCCCAAAAAAAAAATAATAATAAAATACGCCCCTCTAAAGCCCCACCTGGACCTAAAGAACCCGCCGTTTTAAGGACTAATATAAAGAAACTAGGATCCCTAAAAAAGGAAACGATTATAAAGACACCTAAAAAGGTAGGTTCTATAGGGTCCCGGTAGACCCTACACCTAACAAAGCGAAAAAAGGCCAAAGAGGCAGGAACCCACTGTGCGCGGAGATTGGCTGTGGTGACTCCAGCCTCAATGTGCATGTGGGCTTAAGCCTTAAGGTTTATAGGCTTTAGTGGGCCTATGTTCTTCGGATGTAGCGTCTAAATCGGTTTAGTAGGGTTTATGTTGCGGATATAGATGTCCGTTCATGCTTTTTCTGCCTTTAAATTACGGTTTTCAGCTTCGCATTCTAGGGTATAGGGTTGTAGGGGTTTGGAGGGTGAAGTCAGGCTTGTCTCATACAAGCCCCTGCGGTTTAGGGTTTAGGGTTTAGGGTTCAAGGACCTGTTGGCACAGCCTGTTCAACATGTTGCTTTTTTAACATGTCAGCCTGCTTGCTCCCCACTTGGAGGCCCAGGGGACTTAGTAAGTAGGGTGTAAGTGGAGTTATAAGTACCCTAAACAGAGTTAACCCAATTATAACCCAGCTTATAACCGACTTACTAAGTCCCCTGGGCCTCCAAGCAGATGCAATCGAAATCAGCGACACCTGGTTCTTGATGCATTGAAGGGCCATGTTGGGATCTGCTTAGCCCAAAGGCCCCTAAGTAGTTCCTTTTTCGGATTACCTTATAGGATTCTAAATATAAACCATAAAAAGGAACTACTTAGGACTACCCAAAGGGTCCAAAGTACCTATATAGTAGAATGTAGGGTTTCTATATTAGGAATTACTAGACTTTGGGAAGTATCCCCCATAACAGTACCTAGGACCCTTTGAGTTAGAGAGCACGAACTACAGCGGTGCGCTTGCAGCTGTGGATACGCTCGGCGTTTCTGGCCGCGGCTTGTGAACGCAGGCTCCATCGTCGCCGAGTGTCCGTGCAATCAGCTTGGCACACCCCCCCCCCCCTCACAGTACTGTTGATGATAAAAGTCCTGCATTACTTTCAGGACCCTAAACTATGAGAATTATGGTATATTCCTTATTATGGGTAATGCAGGATTTATACCATCAACCGTAGGGTTTAGGGTTTAGGGCTTAGAGTTTAGGGTTTGGTCTAATCCGTTTGCCGCATGTTCTGCTCATTTTGCAGCCTCCAGCTGGAATCATCCATCCATGCCTGGCAAAGGATGGGACTTGGATGTCAGCGGTGCATTGATTTCAAGCCTTCGACAGCACTGATAACTTCAGGTTACGATGGTAGGAGTTAGGATAATGGGGACCCTTGGGGATATAGACCCTCTCAACAAGGTCCCGTTTAAGAGAGCCATAAGTAGGGTTAAGAAGGGTCCCTTTAAGGGGTCTTCCTCCCTAAACCCTAAACCCTAAACCCCTAAACCCCTAAACCCTAAACCCTTAAACCCTCCCTTTAAGGGGCCTCCTTATTAATGCTGCCTCGGAGATGGGTAGCGCCCTGAACCCTAAACCCTAAATGGGTCATGTGCTCCCCAAGCACCACAGAATCTGGAAGCCTTGAGGTCTGCGGGTCTGCAGGTTCTGCAAGCTTTTTTCCCAAGACATCGAACAGCCAAGGTGTGTTTTTGTCTTGGCGGAAT
The DNA here is from genome assembly GCA_905231915.1 of Symbiodinium necroappetens. NCBI lineage: Eukaryota > Dinophyceae > Suessiales > Symbiodiniaceae > Symbiodinium > Symbiodinium necroappetens. The sequence continues at coordinate 13,314 of CAJNJA010005890.1, forward strand.
TCATTCTGACCTACATGGCCAGGGTTTAGGGTTGAGGGTCCGAGAGAATATCTCGCAAGGCCCCAAAAAACCAGTGCAGCTAATCAGTAAGCCTTTTGCGCCGTAAGTGCCTCTGAACCCTAAACTCAAAATCCGAGAAGCTAAACCAACTGAATCTTGAAGGAACCCATACAGGAAGCCTCAGCAGAAGCCTTCAAGGAAAATTCCGGAATCTACACCCGCGGCTTTTACGAACTCGCCCTGAAGGACCAACTGACCGTCGTAAGTAGAAGCGCTGTGCTCTTGTGCTAAGAAACCCTACCTGGAAATCCAAACTTTTGCCCCGTTTGCATATCAGAGTACTTGGGTAGTTCTCTAAACTGGGATCCTTTCTTGGGTCCCAAAATATAGTACGGCACCCTTATAAGAACCTTCCCTAAAAGGGACCCTAATGTGGAGAACTGCCCCACTGAGAAACCCTTATAGTACTCTTATAGAAACCATATAGAAACCTTGTAGATTCCTTTAAGGAACCCTGAAAAGGACCCTAATTTAGAGAACGACCCACCCTAAACCTAAACCCCAAACCCCTAACCCTAATTTAGAGAACTACCCACATCTCGACTGAGGATGAAGCCGATCGCGGAAGACCTCCAGGGAGGCCGCAAGCCTGCGCAGCTGAAACGTACGGTCCCAAAGGGTCCAAAGTACCCATATAGTAGAATGTAGGGTTTAATTGGGGTTTAGGGTTTAGGGTTTGGGGATTTACGGTTTACCTAAACTACTTCAGGGCTTAGGGTTTAGGGTTTACGGTTTGGCGACTTGGGGTTTGGGGTTTAGAGTCTACTTAGGAGCCGAACTACTACACTCCCAAAGGGTCCAAAGTACCTATGTCGTAGAATGTAGGGTTTCCATGTTAAGAATTACGATTATGATTTGGGAAAGTATCCCTCATAACAGTACCTAGCACCCTTTGGGGGTTTACCTGAACTAGCTGCAAAAAGCCTCAAAAAGGGCTTATAGTAATTAGAGTAGGGTTTTTGGGGGTGTATTTCTATACAAAATACTTTGGACCCGTTGGGAAAGCCTAATTGAAGCCCTAAACCCTAACCCCTAAACCCTAAACCCTGATCATTGCCTACTCCTTACGTGGTACACGGGGATTCTGGAGATCTGAGTGAGGCATCCAAATTTAAATGTCAAGCGCTTTTTCTTCTCACGCAGAACCCGAGCTGCTGCTGCTGCTACTACTACTACTACTTCGACGACGACTACTACTACTGCTTCTACTACTACTACTCCTCCTCCTGCTGCTGCTGCTGCTGCTGCTATTGCCGCTGCTATTGCTGCTGCTGCTGCTGCTGCTGCTGCTGCTGCTCCTGCTCCTGCTACTGCTACTGCTACTGCTACTGCTACTGCTGCTGCTGCTGCTGCTACTACAACAAAGTCAACTCGTACAGTGACTCAAAAAACATCCGAAACAAACAGCACAAAGACACAGACAACGTAGAAGTGAAATAGATACATGTATAGTGCCCAACACTGACACAGATGACGCAGCAAACAAACAGGCGCAAGCCATTCCTTGAGCCATGACACCATAAAAACACAAAACAAAACACGGATCACGTAAACAAAAAATGATAATAAGAGTTATAACAAAACATGATAATAGGAGATAGCTCAGGGGTCCATAATCCCGAAGGATCCGAAGTACCTGCACTAAACGACCAAGCTGCTGCAGTAGGTCCGAAGCCTCTACGGCAAAGCACAACGCCAGAACCCTGGTAACGGCCCTTCTAATTCACTCCCAGGAAGATCCTCTAACTCTAACGCCCACAAGCACATCTCTACGCTATACTTACATTCGGGATGCTTATTCAAGAAGGAATGTCATTTTCTGATTCTTCAACCCTACTTGCAGTCAAGACACATGGACATCGAACAAAGACGCCAGACCGAAGTGCACCCGAAACCCCAAACCATAAACTCTGAACCTAAAACCTTGAACCCGGGTCCCGAAGTCCGAAACCCGAAACAGCTAGCCATAAACTCAGAAGTCAGAAAAACATAGAAAACACTAACAACTAGAACCGGGCACGATACCACTAGGTTTCTGAGTAGCCCTTTTACAATAATGGTACCCGGTTTCCTAATATTCGGCTTTAAGGAGGGGACCCTAAAATACAAAGGGCAAAAGGGTACTACTCAGGAACCTACGGTTGATGATATAAATCCTGCATTACCCATAATAAGGAATAGATACCATAGTTCCCATAGTTTAGGGTCCTTCGGGTAATGCAGGGTTTATATCATCAACAGTCTACCCCCAAACCCCTCTTCTAATTATTAAGGCCCCTAAACCCTAAGGCCCTTATAGTAGAACCCTTATAGAACCCTGTACGGAACCCTTTAAAGGAGCCCTATTCTACTCAGGAACCGTAGACTACCAGCCCACTCTGAACCAGAGGCCTTCAATCGCAAACTCTGAACCCTGAGCCCTCAACCACCGAAACCTGACAAGCCCAAAAGCTGAAACCCCCGAATCCCAAATCCTAAACCCTAAACCCTAGACCCTAAACCCTAAAGCGTTACGAAGTACTCCGAAAATACCTGAAAGCCTTAATCCCTCTACTTCCAGCTTTCCCAGCCTCTGGAAAAGCCTGGACAAAAACTTCTGGCACACCTGGGGCAGCTCCTTCTGCTTAGTTAGCTGGGTTTAGGGTTTAGGGTTCAGGGTTTAGGGTTTAGGGTTTAGGGTTTGGGGTTTAGGGTTGGGTTCATAAGCCAAAAAAATGTTAAAGTGCACACTTACAGTTCTAGAAGGGATCATATTATCCCAAAGAGTTGATAAACTGTAGTAATTCAGCTCCTAAGATCAAGTATTCTCTAGAGCTCTAGCAACAACACCAAATCTTGGGGCGCTTCTCTTCGAATCAAAATTCAGCTCCGAAGAGCTCCTTCTGAGTACTCCAGGGCCATTTTCAGTGTCTGCACAGGGTTTGAGGCAGTAGGCTCTGAGGGTTTAGGGTTTTAGGGTTTTGGGTGTTAGGGTTTAGGGTTTAGAGTTTTGGGATTCAGGGTTTAGGGTTTTGAGGGCTTCCAAGAGGGTCCAGAAATACTACTATTGTGGAATTAGGCCCCCAAAACCATAGTAGGGATGGTCTGTTGGGACCTAATACCATAATGGTATTGCATGTGGACCCTCTGGGTTTAGCATTTCAGAACTCAGTTGTGGTTCTTGGTTTAATGATGCCAGGGAGACCCGCAAAATGCAAAGGGCAAAATGGTACTACTCAGGAACCTAGGAGGCATTGTTGGTCGCACGTGTTTTTTCGTTTTTTTTTTTTATGGGTTCCTGTTGTTCTGTGGTAGCTTGAAATCTTTCTGGATTCCGTCGGGCCCTCAACCCTAAACCTCTAAACCCCTAAGGGTCCAAGTACCTAATAATCATATACTCTTCTGAATACTAACCTACAAAACTACTATCCGTAACCCAAGTACATGATTATTAGGTCCTTTGGCCCCTTGGGGTAAGCCCTAAACCTCAAACCCTAAACCCCTACACCCTAAACCTTGCTGTGCTATTTCCTGGGTGACAGGTCTGACATAGTTGGAAGTTTCAGAAATTTCGGACCCCAACACAAACCTGTCAAATCGATCCTCGTTTTGAGAAGCCCTGAATAAGACAACATGAAAGCTTATACTAATTAGAATAGGGTTTTCGGGTAGACTATACTTTAAGTGTAGAAAGGACCCCTAGGAACAATATCTTAAACAAATCTTACGAACCCTGCGGCACGACTATTTAGAAAGAGTGCCGCAGCCGGAACCACCGATATCGGGATGGGGGCACTCAACTCGAACATACAACCGAAGCACCTGACACAGTGTGGTTGGCTTCTTGCTGCAGCATAAACGCCAACCCGGACATTTCGTGACAGCATGATTCGGGCTAGGGGTTTAGGCTACAGGGTTCAGAGTTTATAGTAAGGTCCAGGGTTAAGGGTCTAGAGTTAACCATGTATAACTCTTAGAACAATATACTTAGTAGCATCGGTACGCAGCACG
>CAJNJA010005891.1:0-17361 GCA_905231915.1 Symbiodinium necroappetens
GGTTTAGGGTTTAGGGCTTGGTATTTCAGGGCTTTCGGATTCCCGACATCGTTCGTGAGATTGTCTGGGAGGGTGTCCACTGCCCGTGCCGGAACCCTGAGTATGTATGTAGTAGGAAGTCTGAAGACACTGTGGCGGGGGAGAGGGGGGGGGGGGGGGGGNNGGGGGGGGGGGCGAATGAGAGTGCTGGGTAAACAGTCCCAAGATTTGAGCCACACAATGCTTTCTAAAGCAAGTGCTGTCATGAAAGGCACTACTAAAGTAGTATGCTGCATCCAGTCCATAACCCTACCAACCCAAAACCTGTTCTGCCGGTCTCGTAGGTTTAAGCAGGGTCTTCAGCTTTTAAAGCTTCAGCTCCAAGCGCTTCTGTTGAGGACCCTAGATCCTAAAGTTCTACACCACAGGTTTAGGGCTTAGGTTTCAAGGCTATGAAGCACCCTAAACCCTAAAGCCCAAACCCTAAAGCTTAAACCCTAAACCCTAAAGCCTCAACCCTATCAACCCTAAGCTTCACCCTAAACCCGAAAGCCCAAACCCGAAACCCGAAACCCTAAACTCTAAAGCCCTAGGCCCTAAAGCACAAACCCTAAACCCTATAAGCCCTATAAGCCCTAAAGCCTCAACCCTGAACCCGGAAGTTTCAGCTTCGTTTCGCGGCTCAGGGTTCGGGGATCAAACTTAATGCCCTACCTGTAGGCTCAGACCCTATCCCCTTTCTTAGGATACCTACTTTCTATATAAGAGATCCTGACCATACATACTAGGTACCTCAAATAAAGGGTAGGGTATGAGCCTCTAGGTAGGAAGAAGGAGCTTGAGTGTCGAATCTTAAATCACCCCCCCGAACTTGGAGCTTCGAGGATTCTTGGTCCTAAACTTTATATGCCTAAAACCCTAAAACCCTAAAACCTTAAACCCTAAACCCCTAGCTGTATTTTTTGACCCCTAAACCCTAAACCCTAAACCGTCCATTTTTTTGACGTCTGGGTTGTCGGGGCAACTCCAAAGCCCTATGCCCGAAGACCTTCCAAAATCCTTTAAGTAAGGAGGAGATCCTAAACTAAAGTATGTAGAACCCCTAGTAGCACCTAAAATGCTTTATAATGACTTTGGGTTTAGGGTATTGGATTTAGTGGTCTATATAAATATAAATATATAAAAGACAAAAAATATATTCCTGAATTGCGGGGTTTTAGAAGATCGGGATCTAAGCCCCAAGCCCAGAACTTTGATGCCCTCACCCCTAAACTTCAAAGTAAACCACCGAACTCTTCAAGTCCTAACCCCCAAACCCCGAAACTCTAACCCTTGACCCTCATCCATGTACCTACTATAGTAGGGCACTGGAGGCCCTAATACCCTTTATAGTAGGTACCTGGGGGTTTAGGGTTGATTATGGAGTCAAGGACGTGGTTAAGCCACACTAGATACGCTTGGCACAAACTCCACGCCGCCAGGGCGTACCATACAGTACTGATGCTCCTATAATGGCCGATCTAAATCCCTCAATCCGGGAACCCCTGAAGCATCCTCAAGCACTACGCCGTTCACTTCGGGAGCTCGCTGAGGTGTCAACCAGCATGCGAGCATCTGCGACACACCGCCTGCGACGGACTCGATGGGGGTGCCTGCGGCACTGATTCAAGAGCTTTCTTAAACTTGGGCGTAGTCACCATAAGATAGGGGCCTTAATAATTAGAATAGGGTTTGGGGAATTTGTGCTATAATTCTAATAAGGAACCCCCAAAGCCCTATTCTAATTATTAAGGCCCCTACATTATGAGAATACCCATGGGTCCGAGGTGAAGGATCCCTTTAGTGGGGGCTGTATCCATTCTGGAGCTTCAGGAAACGGAAAGAAGCCTTTTTTGGAGAAGAGGGGTTTTTTGTTTCTGTCCTCGTTGTGGGTTGCAGTGCTTGAGGCATTCGGGTTTAGGTTAGTTTAGGCATTTACGAGAGGGTGTTAACAAAAGACATCTTTTTCTTTTAAAGCCCTCTTACGGTTTCGGGTTTGGGGTCCCGGCAAGCCGCAAATCCCTAAACCTTAAAACTTAAAACCAGTTTAGGGCCCTGAAAGGAACCCGTATATAGGGGTCTAGCGGTCAGGGCCTATAGTCGCATAGAATCCTTCAAAAAGCTCTTGGAGCCGATACGTGCGTCGTAAGCTGTTTGTAAGCAAGGGCTTCTTGAAGAGGAAGGAAGGACTTCTCTTCCCGAAGGCTCTAAGGACTCCTATTTTCAGGAGTCGGGCCCAAAGACCCTACTATCTGAGGCCTTTGGGCTGTTTTAAGGCACGGCCTCAACTTCTCAAGGCCAGAGGTTCGAACTGCTCGTGCAGGGATGTAAAGAAGTAGAAACCGCAATTTTTTTGGGCGGAGTTCCTTTATTACTTCAGACTTGAGGGCTTTTGGTTTAGGACGTATCGTATTTAACGCCCCGAAACCCCAGTTATGTTGACTGTTTTAGGTGTCTATGCGTAGTGCAAATCTTAGTCAAGGGTTTGGAGTTTAGGGTCCAGCCACGTTGGATCCCTCTGCAACGTCGCCTACAGTAAACGCCTGCGGCATACTCTACCGCAGGTCGCGTACACCACCGAAACACCGATTCGCTGAACTCCACATCCACAGCCCGGAGTAACCCCGAAGCCCATACAAGATCTCTTAGGAAGTCCAGCAGTTTGTTTTCGTCAACGTACAGAACTAACTATAAGATTCCGGATAAGATTGCCAGAATACCCTTCCGAGGCCCTTCTTCAAGCTCACAAGCCTGTACCTGACCTTTTAACCTCACCCTTGCGGCATGCTCCCAACACCAACCTAAAGCCTATAAACCCCAAAACCCTGAACCTTAAGCCCAAACCCCAAAAGCCTAAACCCTAAACGCTAAACCCCAAAAGCCCACCTAGATGCCCTTCTATCCGTGCACCTGCGGGGTGCCGAAGCACTGGAGTGGGCCGAACTGTGAGATGGACAAGTTCGATGTGCCTTGGTCCGCTCTTGACGTTTTTTTTTGCAAAGCTCGGGGCGGTTTAGGGTTTAGGGTGTTTTTGTTGGTCCGTTCTTGACTGGCTGTTTTGGAAACCCTAAACCCTAAACCGTTTTGACTGTTTTTTTTGGAAGCCCTAAACCCAAAACCGTTTTGGGGTTTAGGGTGTTTTTGCTGTGCATGGTTCACCTGCCTTGGGACCCACACCTTGGCCGAACACTGTTGCTGTGCGCATGACCCAGCTGTGTATGTATGTCGATATTTCTGGTATGTTCATGTGAATTTCTCATGTAGGTTTCAAAAAAAGATGCTCCAGCTAGATTGCTATGACGTGCTTGATATTTCAGGGAGGTTCGAGGCCTGGTTTGCAACTATCAAACATTCTGTACTGATCACATCGGGGGTACCCAGACCTACTGTTGACGATATAAATCCTAGCATTACCTGAAGGACCCGAAACTATGGGAATTATGGTGTATTCCTCTGGGTAATGCAGGATTTATATCATTAGCCGCAGGGTTTAGGGTTTCGGGCTCGGGTTTGAAAGGTGCTCTCGAGACCTTTGGCCCCGAATCAAAGGAGATGATCGGCTACCTCTCTGTCGTTGTCCCTGCCTTCTCGCAGGTGGTAGCCGTGGACATGTGCCTTGGCTACAGCTGAGGGCTTTCGGTGAAGGCCCTCACGATCCCTATCTATTTGCAGTTTTTGTAGAATCCCGTAGAGCTTGCTCCGAGACCTTGCCCTAGCTAGTAAGGCTGCAATAGAAGGACGTTGTCACTGTGTCTACTTCTTCATCCACCTCTGTTGTGTTGTCCATTGTCCGTACAGGTTGGTGCCAACTAATGCCAGTACCGGTTCCTTTTCTTGCCTCCCTCCTGTTATTCAGCATAAGCTACTGGGCGTGGTGCTTCTCTGATATTGAATATGCTGCTTGCCGACGAGGTGAGCGAAAATTGTAGGCTTAACCCTAGACGCTAAACCCTAAATCCTAAGCCCTAAACCCCAAACCCTAAACCCTAAACCTAAGGCCACAAGCACTAAAGTCGTCGATCCTGAAGCCTGAACATGCCCCCCAAAGCAGCAAGCTCGAATAGTGAATCTATGAAGCCATGGTAGGCGACAGCAGCCCCACAGTCTGCATCGTTTCAATTATTCCCTTGCGGTTCCGATACCACAACGGTACAAAGCCCTCTTCTAATCTCCTTGTGGATATATAGATGTATATATATATATACACACACACACCAGACAAAATCGCACAGTAGTTGCAACAAGCTTTCTTTTCTCATCTTTATGACGTTTGTACTATGCCCAAAGACCTTGCGAAGCCCCGCAGAAAGAAAGCACTGTTGATGATATACATCCTTAGCATTACGTTAAGGACCCGAAACTATGGGAAGTATGGTACATTCCTTATTATGGGTCATGCAGGATTTATATCATCGACCGTATTACCCAAAGCTGAGGAACTTTACGGCCTTCACGCGAATCTGGTGCATTGCCGAACTGGCGGAAGCGAGGAAGATGGACCTGCAACAGTTCCTCCTTGCACCTCGGCATCTGGGTTTAGGCTTTAGGGCTTATAAAAGGTTTAGGGTTCAGGGTTTAGGATTTAGATGGTGTTTGTCACATTTCTTTTGCTTCCCTTTTTATCAGAGGGGTCTCCTAGGTTCCATGATGGCATTCTGTGATGGGGTTCGCAGCGGCAGTTTTCATATTTCTTGAGGGCTTAAGCTGAATAGCGGTCAGGTCGGATTTGTGATATGCTTGTTAACTTTTCAAAGAACCTCGAACCCCAACCCTGAACCCTAAATCTAAAGCCAACGCCCACAGATCAATAGCCACTTCGGGTCTTACATCTTGAGCGAAGCAGTTGCAGGCCCTTAGAGCGTCCATCAGCGCCACGTCCGTCTGCGCACCCCCTGATCCCCAAAAGCCTCCTAAGCCCTTCAACCCTAAACCCCAAACCCCGAGCCGTAAGCCCTGAACCCCAAACCCTGAACCCTAAACCCTGAACCCCAAACCTTGAACTCCCTAAACCCCCCTAAACCGTAAACCCCAACCCCTGAACTCCCTAAACCCTAAAGCCCAAACCCTTAACCCGTATAGACCCTAAACCTCAAACCCTCAACACGTATAGACCCTAAACCCCAAACCCTCGACCCGTATAGACCCTAAACCCCAAACCCTCAACCCTTATAGACCCTAAACCCCAAACCCTCAACCCTCATAGACCCTAAAACCCTGAACCCCCAACCCTAAACCCTTAGAGACCTAAACCCCCAAACCCTGAACTCCCTAAACCCCAAACCCTCAATCCTATAGACCCTAAACCCTGAACCGCGGCAGGTGCATTCAGACCATGCGCTGCAGAAGATCCTCGGCGTGCTTAGGCCGTCGGATCTTCAGGGCTTTGGTGTTCTTCCTTTGTTTTTGGGGTTTTGGGTTTGGGGTCTATAGGGTTTAGGGGGTTTAGGGCTTTTATGGTTTAGGGCTTGGCTTATAGGGTTTAGGGTTTAGGGCTTATAGGATTTAGGGTTTAGGGTGTGTATTGCCCTATGCGTTGAAGGTTAGGATTAAGAGTTATATGAGGTTTTTGGGGTTTAGGGTTTGAGTTTTAAGTAGGGCTTTAAGACTCGAAAAAGCCTGGAGGGTATTCGCATGCTTAGGACCCTAAACCCTAATCCCCAAGCCCTAAACCCTAAACTCCTAAACCCTAAGCCCTGACTCTACAACCCTAAGCCCTGAACTCCTAAACCCTCAGCCCTAAACTCTACAACCCTATAAACCCTAAACTCTAAAACAGAGGCCTTAAACCCGGAACCCTAAACCGTAAACCCCAACCCCTAAACCTTAAACCCTAAACTTTAAACCCTAAACCCGAAACCATGAACCGAGGGTCTAGAGAGATTTGGGTCTCGGGTTTAGGGTTCAGCGCTTCGGTTCTCGGTGTGAGGAGTTGAGGGCGTAGTGTTCTCTTCGGGTTTAGGGTTCAGGGTTTAGGGTTTAGGGTTTAGGGTTCAGGGTTTAGGGTTTAGGGTTTTGGGTTTTGGGTTGAGGGTTCAGGGTTTAGGGTTTAGGGTTCAGGGCTTAGGGTTCCGAAAATAGCTTAGTTTCACGAGGCCCCGTCAAAAATACACAGGCCCGAGTAGTTACCAAGAGTATCCCTTGCGTTTCCCCTGTAACTAAAGTATAAAATGCACCTGGCTCATGTTGCAAACCAGACCAGGTGCAAGTCCTATCTTTGCAGGACTTCCTCGTCTGATTTCCCCAAAAGCAGGCAGGTCCTAAACCCTGAACCCTGAGCCCTAAACCCAAAACCCTAAACCAAAACATTAAAGTCCGGAAGCAAGGAATCTTCACAAAATCGAGAAGCTGGACGTCCGCGACGCGCACCATGGCAACCGGAGCGGTTCCCTTGCCCTCAGGGTCCATGTACCCAAAAGGGTTCCTTTAAGGATTCCTTTAAGGGTATTCTAGTATATACTTTGGCCCCCAAGTACCGATATAGTAGGGACTACTTTGAGGCCAAAGTATACTCTATTATTCGGTACATGGACCCTTAGGGTTAGGGTCCATGTACCTCCAAAAGTATGTACTTAGGCCTCAAAGTGCAAAGTGGTTCCTTATAGGTATGTGGCTAAAGTATTTACTTATGCCTTAAAGTTCAAAGTGGTTCCATATAGGTATGTGGGTAACCGGTACATGGCAACCATAGGGTGGTCCAGGGTGGGAGTTTTGCGTTTAGGGTTTTCGGGTTCAGGGTTTCCGGTTAAACCCTATAAATCCTAAACCCTAAAGCCCTAAACCCTTAACCCTAAAGTTTTAAACCAACCAGGGTAACTGCTGTTGGGCCTAGGGTTTTGATGGTCTTCGGCTGCAGGGTTTCAGGTTCAGGATTTTGGAGCTCTTTTTTTTTTGAGTTTGAGAGTTCGCCATTTCCTTTTCTTTCAACCCTAAACCCTAAAACCCTAAATCCCCAAAGCCCTAAACCCTACACCCCAAAAGATGAAGCTATCACACTCTACACGAGTTAATCCATTCACCCCTGGACCCCATAGCTCTTATCTGCTCCGCCGGGCTATATTTTATTAGGGGTTTAGGGGTTTAGGGTTTAGGGTGTAGGGGTTTAATATAGGGGCCTAAATAATTACCTATATTATTTTGGTGGTTTCTTATTATGACTGATAGTGGGCCCCAAAACCCTATTCTAATTATTAAGGCCTCTACATTAGAGTGTAGCCTCCCACGGAGTGGGTGGTGACCAGCCCTTAGCTACGCCATGACTAAGGCGACAAAGGGCGCGTACGACAAAATGAAGTACCTAAGACTAGTTCAGCAGCCGGCGACATGCTAAGGGTTTAGGGTTTAGGTTTTAGGGTTTAGGTTTTAGGGTACTGTGTTGCTTAGGTGACACCGGCACTTTATGACTCATTTTCTTGCTGTTTTGCAGAGATAGTGTTTGATGATCTCTCTTGGATTGCCTCGTGGCTTCGATCCCTGGGCAGGGTTGTGACCCTAAGCCCGTAATCCTAAAGTCCTGAACCCAACAGCTCAAGAATTCCAAGCTCTGGCAGCTAACACCACTTCAATCATCTGAAGTCCTGAAACCTAGCCCTCAAGCCCAAAACCCCGAACCCAACGCTCGAAAGCCCAACCCCAAACCCTATAGCACTAAAACCCGAAGCCCTTGAACCCCAAAATCGAAGCAGTCTACAGAGGTGGAGACCAATAGTCGTCATTAGTCTGGTCCAGCACCGGATGAAGCGACAAACACCATGCCTCTCGTGTTTTTTGTTTTTAATGTTTTGCTCTGGAAAGATTAAAATGCATAACTGAGCACCATCATTGCCCATAATTACCATCCTCCGGCTGCTACTGCTACTGCTCTATGCTAATACTTATGCTTCTACTTCTGCTGCTTCTACTTCTGCTGCTGCTGCTGCTGCTGCTGCTGCTAGTATTGCCACATCTATCCCTACTTCGTGTACTTCTGCTGGCAAGAAGCATACGAATAGCACTTGCAAGCAACAGTTGGCTGCCCAGGCAGGCCTCTGTACCTGAAGACAAAGATCGAGTTCTGGAGAAGATCGACGACAAGGACCAGAAAGGTTTTGGGGCTTAGGGTTAAGGGTTTAGGGTGCGTGGGTGAAAAGTTTAGGCTACAAGGCTTCGGGTCATCCTGGTCACTATACGTATCCTAAACCTTGGTTTAGGGTTTAGGGTCTTCAGCTGTCAAGAAGGTTGCGTTTCAAAAGGCTATTAAGGTTTTTGTTGGAGATCTTGGTAAGAGAAATTCAGCACTAGAGTCTAAGCCCTATAAGCTGTAAACCGTGCTTGTGGGAAGCCTAGCAGAGCTCATGACATCCACCAAATCCTGTTGAACCGGACATCCAGCGGCTCGAAAGGTAGGTCATACACGGTCTATAGTCAGCACAGTATTCTAGACTGGGCTCTTTGAACCGTTCGGACAGCTAGTCAGAGATACCAAACGGATTCCCCGCAGTCAAGAACTGCCCCTCAGACTCACATGGTGTTGATATCTAGCCCGCTTCGCCGCTTTGGTTTAAAAGTATAAGGCATATTCCCCAGTTAACCTTAAGGCCAAAGTATATCCTATTGGGGCACTTTCACCCTGAGCCTAACACCTGATCCCACAAAGGAAACCACAGATGACCCAGAATGACAGCTAGCTTTTTAACGGAAGCCCCAGTCGACTTTAAACCCCCCTCCAACCCTTCCCAAGCACCCTACAGAAACCCTAAACCCTATGTGTCACCCTAAACCCAAAAACCCAACGTCCAAACATTAAACCCCTCCCTTCAGCGCCTAGAAGATCTAAATCCCTAAACCTCAGAGATCCCGAAGCCTTCACCCCCTAAACCCCTGCAGACCCCACACCCCCGTTTAGGGGTTTAGGGGTTTAGGGGGTTAGGGGTTAGGGGTTTATGGGTTTAGGGTTTGAGGGGTTTAGGGGTTTAGGGATTTAGGGGTTTAGGGCTTAAGGGTTTAAGGGTTCAGGGTCCCCCAATCAAAAGGACTCTTTCAATGAGTCGGTCCGACAGCTGCTTCTGGGCCTTAGAGGGGCTCGGGGTTTTGGGCTTGCTGAGGACCTCATGCTGGGGACTTACTGTTCGGGTTTATGGGTTTAGGGTCTAGGGGTTTAGGATCCAGCGGTTTAGGGTTTAGGGTTTAGGGAGTGTAAAGCGTGCAGGGTTTGATTTTGGGTCGTTTTGAGGGCCTATTTTGAGTTCAGGACGTTGTAAAGATTCTCTTGTGGTTCCAGGTCAGTGTCAGACGGTACTCCGAGACACACTACAGAATGTAGGAGCAGGAACATTCGCCACTACAATTCCTTCAAAGTCCTCGATATAAGCTATGATTATGTATACTAGAATATACCTCATTACCCAATTAAATGCCTATACCAATACGACTGATTTCCAAGGCAGGACACCGTGCTTGGGAAATCCGAAGACCCAGAGTGTTGCAAGGCCGTCGACTCAACCCCAGCCACCCTTCAATTCCAAACTCCTGCCACGAGCCTGCACAGGAAATTTCGATACGAATAAATCGGGAGCTGGGCTGGATGGACCCTAAGCTAAACCCCTTCAAACGTGAGCTCCGACCGTGTGGCTGGTGGGCCGTGGGATGGGGTTGGAGCTGGGCTGGCTGGGCTGGGGCTGAGCTGGGGGTGGGCTGCTGGCTAGGTGTTGAGACATTGTTCAAACATCTGGACCAGTGTTGAGCCATTTTTCAAACATCTGGGACCAATGTTGAGGCACTTTTGCAATCATCTGGACCAGTGTTGAGCCGAAATTTAAGCATCAGCACCAGTGTTGAGGCACTTTTCAAGCATCTGGACCAGTGTTGAGACATTTGTCAAACATCAGGACCAGTGCTGAGGCACTTTTCCGAACATCTGGCCCGGTGTTGACACACTTTTCAAACATCCGGACCAGTGTTGAGGCACTTGTTTCTATCATTTACTTCCTACCAGTTTCTGAGCTTAATTACCGTTTGTTACTACGTGAAATAAGCCAATATATCTTCCTCATTAGTAGCCGCATGTAGCCGCCTATCAGCATGTTTCGTATTGTGGTGCAGTGTTCCTGGTTGTAGGTGAAACTGGGCCAAAGAAACCCGTTCTTATCACTAAACACGTAGCAAATCCACAGACTCCAAGACATCGAGTTGTCTTTTGGAGCTCTCTCAGTTACGTATAGTTATTCGTTTAATTATCTGTATACAACCCTTATGCAGCTCTGCAAGATCCTACACTCCGCTGGTCTCTTGAGGAACATCAGGGGACCCAAAAGCCGCGTAAAACCTACATAGAATCCTTCCGTTCAGGAGCCCATCTAGGAACCCTAAAAGGGACCCTTTTAGGATACTAAATCCTGTGACGTTACACACTAAACACTAAGCCACTACAGATCCCATACAGGAGCCCCTAAAGGAACCCTGGAAGGAACCCTTAAAGGAGCCCTTGAACATACCCCTTACAGGAGCCCCTCAAGGAATGCCGAAGCCCCCAAACAAAGACCCTAAGCCCTAAACCCCAACCCAAAGGCCTGAGCACGATACCTCAAGGTCCGAAACCCTAAGCCCGACACCCAAAGCCCTAAACCCTAAATCCTGAACCCTAAAACCCCTAGGTCTTAAACCCCTAAACCCCTAAACCCCCAAGCCCCCAAGCCCCTGAGCAAAGCAACTAAGGCTCCTGGACCGGAATGTTGGGTTACTTACCCGGTTCCTCTTCGACCTTCACGGTCAGGCGGTGTTGGGTTCAGGGTTCAGGGGGTTGTGACCTTAGGCTTCTTAGGGTTTAGGGGTTAGATTTTGTTTGTTTTTATTTATTGCGAGTTTGGGAGTCTACTTTCCTAGATTCGACCCTGAATCTGCCTTCTATTAGACCTGTGAATGCCTACTACTGGGGGGTTATAATTATAAAGCCGTATTTGACCGTTTTGGTCTCAGGTAATTAGGTTTGCGTCGGTTTGTTCGGGTTGAAGAGTATGCATTGCTTTTCGGTTCAGGGCGTTCCTTTTGAAGGACATCTGTTTACAGGGTGCCATACACTATTGCTCGATATGCATGCACACATACATACACACATACATACATACATACATACATACATACATACATACATACATACATACGTAAGCACATACGCACATACGTACATACGTACATACGTACATACGTACACACGTACATACGTACACACGTACGTACGTACATACTGCATACCTACATACGTACTTACATACATACATACATACATACATACATACATACACACAGATCTGTATATACGTACATATGTTCACACGTACATGCGTACATACGTACATACGTGCATGCATACATACATGCATACATACATACATACATACATACATACATACATACATGTACGTACATGTACCTACATGTACATACATGTACATACATGCATGTACATACATGCATGTACATACATAGATACATACATACATACATACATACATACATACATACGTGCTGACAAAAAATAGCTTAACATAATACAACATGCAATCATACAATCAAGAAATAAGCATCTATACAAACCTACCTACCTACCTATCTACCTACCTACCTACCTACCTGCATGCCTACCTACCTACCTGCCTGCCTACCTCCCTGCATGCATGCATGCATGCATGCATGCATGCATACATGCATGCATGCCTACATCTACAAAAGCACAAGCACATCATGTGTGTCTCTGTTTTTATCTCTGTTCCTATATTCACCTTTCAAAGCCTATTATCCTGTAGTTAAGCCCTATGTATGAGCCCTTACCGGTCCTAAGCCCTGAAGCACACAAGCCCTATACCCCGCAGAAAAGCAGAGAGCTCTGAGCCCCTAAAGCCCTCGAAGCCTACTATGTTCCCTTCCAAAACGCGGAACGCAAAGCCCAGAAGCCGTCAAGGCACCGCTTGAAGGAACCCCAAATCGTTCGGGTTTAGGGTTTACGATTTAGGGTTTCTGTGGTACTTAGAGGCCCAGGAGACTCAGTAAGTAGGTTGCAAGTAGAGTTCTAATTAGCCTAAATGGAGTTACCCGCAATGATGAGCCTACTTATAGCCCACATACTAAGTCCCCTGCGCCTCCAAGTGCAGCCTCAGAGAGTTGCAGAAGAAGAGAGAGCAAGCAAACCTAAACCCCAAACCCTAAAAAGACATGAGTATAGGAGATGCGCCTCGGAGCCCTTCAGGGCACCCTTATAACGGAACTCCAAACGACTCCTGCTCTTGCCCTTAAGACCATGCCGAACCCTGAACCTCCACCTTGTAGTTGTGTACTTGGAGGGGTCAGGGGACTTAGTAAGTCGGTTAAGTAGGGTTATGATTGGGCTATCTCCATTTAGGGTAAACTTATAGCTTATAACTCTACTCACAAACTATTAAGTCCCCTGGGCCTCTAAGAAACCCTCAAGCCGGTGGTGCAGGCTGGGCCTCACGATGCCCTCGATGCCATGACGCACGTCATGGTCGATGCGATGACCTTCGCCAGAAGTGCGCAGGGTTTTGGGGGGTTTTGGCTCCGAAAGTCGGGCTGTAGAAGGTTTTTTTTTGTTATGAGGGGTCTCATGGTTTTTTGGGATTTATCGGTAGGGTTTAGGGTTCAGGGGCTCCTTCTCAGTACTTTGGGTCCACATAAACAGGACCCCCTATGCTGCGACACTGCCAACCGACCTTTTTTTTAAGTCGTAAGCTCAAACCATATGCACCGGTCGCGGTTTTGGAGCACATGGTGGAACCCTAAACCCTAAACCCTAAACCCTATGGTGGACGAGATCGACGTCGCTCGGCGCACCTGGCCGCTGTGGTAGCGACCCCGAGTCTGCAGCTGCCAGGCACCATGTCGACAACGACTGCGTCCGACTCCCAGAACCCAAGGGCTCCATGTACCCATATAGTATATACTTTGGCCTTAAAGGGGTTCCTATATAGGTACTTTAGGGCCTAAGTATATACTATATGGGTACATGGAGCCTTTGGGGAAGGCACCAAAGCAGCTCCAAAAGGGCTGGGCCAAACGCATCGAGGAGTACAAGCCCGGGTCGCAATTGTTGGTCGGCGCGGAAGAGACGCTCGCCAGGATGGTCTACGAAAACGAGGCATCCCATCTCTTTAGCCCAGTGAAGCTCCGCGAGATCATTTCTGTTCGCAACTTTACTCCAAGCCGACAGGTCAATCCCTAGGCGAAGTCTCATGACAAGTTCTCGGAGCTGCTCAACCTGGATGCATCCGGTTCGCTTCTTCGCAGAGACAAGAGAGTTCCGGAGCCACAGAAGGCGCTGACCATGATCGACGCCTTCGAAGCCATTCGCTGGGCAAGGGTGTTCGCAAGGTGGGTTTAGGTTTGTCCTTACTCAGAATATTTCGAAAAGTCCACCCCACAACCCCTAAATCGTAAACCCTAGAACTCCAAAGCACTAAATCCGAAGCCCTAAACCCTAAAACCCTAAGCCCCCAAACCCCCCAACCCTAAACCCTAAACCCCTAAACCCCTAAACTCTGAACCCTAAACCCCCCTAAGTGTTTGTGCCAGCGGCAAGGCAATTTTTCAGAGCACTGGTCTCCAAGACCTTTGGTAAGTAGCTTGTAGGGTTTAGGGTTTAGGATGACGGGTTCAGGGTTTAGGGTTCAGGGTTAAGGGCTCAGGGTTAAGGGGTTATAGGGTTTAGGGTTTATAATATGGTTTAGGGTTAAGGGTTTAGGGTTAAGGGTTTAGGGGTTAAGGGTTTAGGGTTCAGGGTTTAGGGTTTAGGGTTTAGGGGTTAGGGTTGAGGCCTTTGTGTTAAGGGTTTGTTTTGGGTTTAGGGTTCAGGGTTTTGGGTTTAGGGTTTAGGATGACGGGTTCAGGGTTTAGGGCTCAGGGTTAAGGGTTTAGGGTTTAGTGGTACCGGAGTGGACGAAGTGCGGCAAAGGACAAGGAAAAGAAGTTCTTGGTGAGGAAGGAAACGGTGGAAAAGTGCCAGCAGTTGGCCAAGAAGACTGACACCGCCGAGATTGACGAGATGAACACAGGATGAAATCAAGGCAAAGATGATTGAGCTAACCAATCAGACTAAGTTCAACCTCGCCATGCTTGACTACTGCGAGCAACGTTATGGGTTCCTTCAAAGGGTTCCCTTAAGGGTTTCTATAGGGGTTCTAGTAAGTGCGGTTGATGATACAAGCCTTGCATTCTCCAGAAGAAGGACTATACCATAATTCCTTTAGTTTAGGGTCCTTAAGGTAATGCAGGATTTATATCATCAACAGTAATTCCCCACAGTGTTTTAGGGCATTTAATTAAAGTAATGCAGATTTTAAATCATCAGCAAAAGTACTTAGAGGCTCCGGGGACAGAATCGGACTGAAGGTTTAGGGTTAAAGGTTTAGGGGTTAGGGTTAAGGATTTAGGGTTAAGGCTTTAAGGTTTAAGGTTTAGGGTTTAGGGTTAAGGGTTGAGTTTAGGGTTCAGAGTTTAGCGTGAAGGGTTTAGGGTTTAGGTTTACAGGGCTTAGGGCTCCTTCAAAGGGTTCTTTTAAGGGTTTCTGTAGGGGTTCTATGGTACTTCCTTAGCGGCGCAGAGCACTTAAAGGGGTTCCTTCAAAGAGTCCCATCAAGACAAGGGTTCTATAGTACTTACTTTGGGGCTTAGAGAATTTAGTAAGTCGGTTAGAAGTAGGGTTATAATTGGGGTAGCTCCATTTAGGGTACACTTATAACTCTACTTACCGCCTACTTAACGGTTTAGGGGTTTAGGGTTGTGGGTTTGGAGGTTAAAGGGTACAGGGGTTTGTGTAGGGTTTAGGAGTTTGGTCCTTTAGGGCTTTAGAAGATAAGGGTTCCATTTAAGGGTTCCTGATTAGAATGAAGTCTACAAGGCTCCCACAGTGTCCAGTGCGGAACCCTTGCCCTAAGGATCCAAAGGAACTCTAATCATCATATGGGTAGTTCTCTAAATTAGGGTCCTTTGGGGGTCCTTTTGATAAGGGTGCCGTATTTTATGGGGGACCCAAAAAGGGACCCCTAACTTAGAGAACTACCCATGTACATTGGGTTACGGAGAGTAGTCTTGTAGGTTAGTATTCAGAAGAGTATGTGGTTCTGAGGTACTTGGACCCTTAGGGTTCAACTGGAAGCCCAGTTCCTGAAAGCCCTCAGCCCCTGTGTGTTTGCCAAAGCCCTAAACCCTAAACCCTATTAGCCTTAAGCCCTAAACCCTAAGCCCTAAACCGTAATCCCTAAACCCTCCAGACCCAAAACATAACGAGCCCGAAGCCGACTCAACTGAGGATTCCGGGCGTCATCGAGTGAAGACATCCGAGAGTCAGCCATTTCGGAGCCCTAGTGATGATACGACGGACGCCTGAATGATGGGTGATACGGTTGATGATATAAATCCTGCATTACCTATAATGAGGCCATAGTTTAGGGTCCTTAAGGTCATGCAGGATTGATATCATTAACAGTACTAACTATTCCTACGGTTTACGGTTTAGGGTTTGGGGTATTTTGTAGTACAGTATAGCCCAAAACCTTATATTTCTAATTGAGTGAGGCGTACACACTTTTTCTAGAGGGCCTACGTAAGGTTGTCGGGTCGTGTGCATCCTCAATCATAAACCCTAGCCCCGTAAGCCCTCGAACAGGATGTTCGCACCCTAATTAAACCCTAAACCCCAAACCTCTAAACCCTAACACCCTAACACCCTAAGCAATAAGCCCTAACCCGGGTCTGCGATCAAAGTTGCCTGCTCTTCCGTGCGCACTCAGTGGGTAGCGGGTTATGAGAGGGCCGAGGCCCCAAACCCTATAACCGACAAGACCTACCTTTTTAGGGTTCCTTATGGTTGATCATTAGACCTTAAACTATGGGAATTATGGTATATTCCCTAATGTGGGTGATGCAGGATTTGTATCATCCATCGTAGTATGGTTTCTATATATACGGTTTTTTTAGAAAGGTAGGTCTTTTCGGTTACAGGTTAACCCTAAGCCCCTGAAGAACTGAAGAACCATAGTAGTTTGGGGTTTAGGCTTCAGATGAGTTCAGGGTTTAGTGGACTTGTCGTATCTCCTCGTCGTTCCTGAAATTTTAGCTCTATATATATATATATATGCATGCATATGTATGTATGTAGTATGTATACACCGAAAACGCTGTTCTAGCTATAGAAGCTCCTATACCATGCGTATAGGGTCAGACCCATCTAGTCTGCTTGGTGTGTCGAACCCCTGTACCGTAAAACCCTAAATTCAACCTCCTGGAAGGAAAGCTTTCGCGCACCCCAAGCTAATCCTCAAGCTCTACTAAGTCCGAAAACCCTTGGCCCTTACCGTTAATCCCTAAACGATCCTAAATGCTATAATGCCTAAACCCTGTTCAGTCATAACTCCTATCCCCAAACCCCCAGACCCTTAATTCCTAGACCACATCAGCTCTAAACCCTCAGCATAACTCCTTAAAGCCCCACCCCAACCACCGAGCACTTACCGTTCTAGGGTCCGGTAGTGTAATTTCTATTCCTAATATACGTCCTTAGAAATGTCGGTTTTCGGTGGGTTAAGGAAAAAAATCTAAAGATTCCGGCGTCATCCCGGCGGCTTCGAAATCTCCCAGACGCGCCGGCTGGCCTCGTAAACGAAGCTGGGTTTTGTAGCCAAGGTTGGGGTAGGGTTAATGGTTCAGGGTTTGGGGGTTGAGGATTTCCTAAACCCTAAACCCTAAACTCTTTTGATTGTGGCTCGAAAGCTTAGGGAATGTCAGCTTGCAAACTTTCTGGTCTTTGCGGCGAGATAATAAAGAGCACTATTTGGGGCTCCTTGTTATGACTATATTACAATTAGAGTATAAATATAGTATAATTATAGTATTACCCCAAAGGCCTCTTCTAATTCTTGAGGCCCCTATGTCACGGGGTTCTTTCGATGGCCGCGCGTGGTTCGGGAATCGGTGCTTCAGGGTTTAGGGTTTGGGGGGCCCTGGGCTTTTGACTTGGAGGTATCAGATTCAGGATCGTTTTGGATCCCTAATCCCTAAACCCTAAACCCCGCTACGCCCGGACGTTACGCCGCAGCGCAAGAAGAAGCTTGGATGCGTAAGACACGATTTTAGTGGTATTTGCAGTACGAACAAGGCCTTGGTCGTGGCTCAAGAGGCAGCTTTTCCAGGATGAAATTTTACAAAAAATTACATCCTACAGGAAAGCCTTGAAGAAAAAAGTTTTGGGGCCACGACGGCTGTCCACGGACGTCATTAGGCTTTGGGCATGGATGCTCTGTTTCCAAATTACGCAGTTGCCGAACAGCAGTTTCTGAAGCGCGGTAGTTTCTGAAGCGCAGT
>CAJNJA010005892.1:0-17361 GCA_905231915.1 Symbiodinium necroappetens
TCCTGGACCATGGACCATGGGGGGGAGGGAGGGGGGACCCGCGGAGCGCCTGACCATATATCCGCTTTGGTTGTTCCATTCAACTAAAAGCATTTGATTTTGATATGCATGATGTCAATGCTGGATTGCGACCTTGCCAATGTGATATGTGACAAGGATGCATGCGGAAAGCGTTGCACTGTAAATATGCTATCACGATGAGAGCAAAAGTGTTTTATTGCCCCGGGGCTGATTTTGCATAGAAAATGGTGGGTCGCATTTAAGATTTAAAGTTTCTAATTAAGCTAGGTCTCCTTATCATATGTCTATCATATTAAAACCCTAAATGAACCTGGATCTAGATGGGAATTCAGATGTCAGCCGCAGGAGCCGCGAGTACGTGGGAGCGAAACCAGACTCAGAGTGGCCGAGGGCAACCGAAGTTTGTTTCCTGGAGGTTCGGAGGCCTGGAGGGCTGGGGGTGGATGCGGGGGGGGTGGGGGTTGGGGGGTTACCCTCCCTGCCGTGGCAGCCAGCCCCTAGAGGCTTCCCGCCCTAAGGCCTTAGCCCGATTCCTCAAAACCCGGCGCTTTGAAAGTCTAATATTGATTCGTTTTGCATCTAATTTTTTATTCATAGCTGATTCTGCATTTGCGAGTACATGATACACTATTTGTGGTACTAGTACGGAAGAAGTCTTGAATCATTCCAAAACGTATACTTAAGCGATCTTAAGCGACAATCCACAAAACATCGAAAAGCCTTGTGTGTGAAAAGCAGGGGCCTCACAGCGTTCTTTTCTGGAACCAAAACCCCCCGAACACTGATTCCTACAGTAGCTAGAGACCTCACAGTCTCAACTACGGCAGACCTCTCCCCCTTACCCCAAAATCCTACACAAGCGGAGGTCACAAATCTGAAGCACCTGATACCTTCCAAACGCAAACTCGAGACCTGAAACTCAATCTTAAATTTCCTAAATGCTACCCAAACCGTAAAGCACGGGGCGGGTCCCTAAAAGGGATATTGTAGAAACCCTCACAGGTAGAACTATACCATAGCTACAATAATGCACGGCTTCTTCCTCACTGATGTATGATCAGCGAGAAGCTGAATCCTAAGCCTGAAAGGAAAGCCCCTGCGTAGTGGCTCAGCAACGTGTAGAGGTTCGGGGGTGCTGTTGTGAGAGCTGACGCTGTGTAGAAGGCCGACTAGGCAGAGCTGGTGGGCATGCTTTGCACTCTGAGAGCAGGACGCATATCCATCTCTGCATCACCGCAAACCATGACGACACGGTAGTTGTAGGAGCGCCTCAAAAGCTACACAAGTCCAAGCTCCGATCTAGACATGTCATCGCCTTGAACTTGGAGTGGAACATTGCACGACCGGATGCAGCAGAATCCACTGGTCCATCTCCATCTCCCTCTTCGGAGTCCGACCTGCACTAGTATATGCTCGCATCAAAACGCATTCTAAGACATTCTACGACTACAACACGCTACCATCGTGGGCCAAGGCATGAGTTCGGCGTGATAAAACCATTTCAAACTAATGTGCAAGCAGAAGCACGTCCTTAAGCAAGGGAGTGCACACGAAGCCTCTGCCTGACCCGGCGACACGGGACACAAAGCCTGAAAATTATGGATCAGCGGGATCACGTCATCTATTGCGAATCCACCCGCCACCCGCTTCCCTGTTCTTGCAAGCTGCTTAGCTATTCCTTATTCTTGCTACAGTCTTTCCTATGCGCTGCTGATGTTCCAGTTTTTGTAGAACCGACTACAGCTGCCTACTTACCTTGCTTGCAATACCGCCACTAGTAGTACACATGCTGCCGGCATCACTCGCATTTCGAATGTTCAAAGTCATGCTGCTGACATAACGGCCTACCAGCAAGTCCCGAGTCTCGCCACTCTGGCCAAGCAGTTACAACCATGAGTTTCTACACCATGTGCACTTGTACTTTTGCACGCGGTTTAGAGGCCCGGAATACTGCCGTTCAGAGCACAACGACACCACTGCCACTAGTGCCGCTTAAGCCCATACCCGCGATTCGCACGATCTACTAGTGTAGCGGCACCATCTCATCCAAACGTTAGGACTGTTATCCATGCTGCTGCTCTTCACTTGGCACTGCTGGTTCTATGCCTTCTATGGCCAGCGCTCTTGTCGCTGGAACTGCTGGTGCTTTGCTTCCTTTCTGCAGTCCGGGGACATTGCTAGCATTACGATTGCTGTTACTAGTACCATCAACATCAGTATTGTCAGGCCTTGTCAGGGCAATGTTCCTTAGGGTGCCACTACGAAGCACTACTCACTACTTCTCCGGAACCGATAAGGATCGCAACGGGCCCCATGTAACTGTTGCTGTAGATGCCGTCGAACTTTTGGTTCAAAAGCTGACGCCAAACCACCGTTCTACTGCCAGTGCTTTACCGCGCAAACTATGGCCACGTGTCGGTGCAAACAGCGATGTATTGCGGTTTGTGTCATTCTTGTTACTGGCGCTGTTCCTGCCACGATTCTAATCGCAAGATCTTAAACCCCGGCGCTGCAGTGTACGCATCGCTCGAATTCCGCCGAGCCTTGAGCGCCTGTTGCAAACACAGCTTTTCGCTCGGTTTCTGCACGACCGAACTGGACCATCACATGCAAAGCCCATGCGACCTGTGCACGTCGTACAAGCTTGAGATGAAATCTTGAGGTCATCGGCCCGAATGCTTCCTCGTCTTGTAGCGCAGCAAAGGGCAAACTAGAACAGAGGGCTCCAACAGCAACCCAACAGTAGTAGAACCCGAGAGTGTCGGCGTAGGTGGTGGCACTAATCCGTCTCTTCCACCCGTTCCACGGCGCGAGTGGCTCGAGTGGCGCAGGTGGCGCGAGTGACAGGAGTGGCGCTAGTGGCGCGGACGACTTCAATTCCTCGCCGCCCTCCCTTGCGCGCTCGCACTGTTCTAGGGCCGCCAATGAATCAGGTTGCTCCACTTGTCGTTCCACTCGCCCTGACCGTTCCATTCGTTCCACTCGCTCCACTCGCTCCGACCGTTGCGCTCGTTCCACTCATTCCACTCGTGCCACTCGCTCCACTCGCGGTGTACGTGGTGTACGTTAACTGCTCCACTCATTCCTTTCATCTACAGTGCGAGTGGCGAGTGGAGCCAAGGGCAGGAGTGGCGCGAGTGGCGCGAGTGCCGCAGAACTTCAATTCCTCGCCCTGCTCCCTTGTGCGGTCGTATTGTTCTGGGGGCACCAATGAATCAATGTTCCAATCGTTCCACTCGCTCCACTCGGCCTTTGCCTTACCTGTTCCACTCGTTCCTGTTGCCTAGCTGTGGCGCGAGTGGCGCGCTTGGGCGAGTGGCTCTAGCGGCGCGAGTGGCGCGGACGACTTTAATTTTCCCGCACGTGCGGTCGCAATGGAGAACCCCAACAGCAGCAGAGAAACCTTGCAAAAGGACCACAACGGATAGCGAGATGGAAACATACGGATATCATGAAGGAGATGAGATGTGATCTTGCTCGTGGTCTGCATCTACCTTCATGCCACATCCCAAGTCAGGCTGCGACATTCATCACTCCACTGGTAGACTGTCAAACACGAATGATTGCAGCAGGGTCCAAATCAGTTCCTGCTCCGAGATGGTAGACTTCCTTGCATTTCGGATTGATGTCTGCTTACATAGCGGTGCCTGCTCCCCAGCACAACACCCACGCTACGAAACACACACAGATTCCGCAAGGCGAGCCTTACGGCAACATAATCGATATCTCGGCCACGGTAAACCTCGCAGCAGTCCATGTCAGTTCAGCAACTTTCACCATGCTCAAGCGAAACATAGCGAAACTGACCTAGAATAACAGGCAGAACAACACTCTTGCTTCGCGCATCTTCGCGCCACATGTGATATCTTTAAGTACCGAAATATGTGCTGCTTCGTCTTTGCAGAGGCGGAGGAGCTCTTTGCCAGAGCTCTTTGATGGTCTTGTTGATCTCAGCCATCTTGAGGGAGTGAAATTTCATTAGGGCCTTGTCGAGAGCTGAATGGTACCTGCCCAGATCCTGCATAGTTCACGTTGTGTGAAGTAACACACGCTGGAGGATTTCATTCAAGGATTTCAAGCAAGCAGTCCTTCGCTGCCAGAGCAGCGGACTCGTGCCGAATCGTTGCCTCCCGATGGCGTTGCTCCACTCCTTTCGGTTAGGGGTCAAGTCTTGCAGGCTGTGCAAAGTTGCACTCTGCAAAGTTTCACCCGTCCTGCGTACAGAGGGGAGGCCAGCTCAACTTCCAGAGATCTAATCGCCTCCCTGGTCTGGACGAGCTCGCCCTCTCGAAAAGAGCGCTGCTTTTGCAGCTCCATTGCCCGGTTCCGCACATTGGACAGCTGCTGCCGCAAAGCTTCAACATCTCGACCGCCCAGGTCTTTCAGCAAGGAACTGATCTCTTGCTGATGACGCTCCACCTCTTCCTCAATGCTTTTAAGGCGAATGTTCGCCTGAAGTGCTTCACGGATAGCTTCCTTCTTCTGGCGCTTTTCTTCGGCTGCTTCAAGCCGTGCCCGAAGTCCCTCGAGCTCGCGCTCTGCTGAGCGAACGCTGTCGTCCGCTATGGCCAGCTTGGCTTTTAGGACCTCTGCATTTTCGACACGACCCTGCATTACTTCGATTGACTTGGCAAGCTCCGTCAAAGCATCAACTTCGCGCTGTAGGTTTCGAATTTGGGCATCTTGCGTGTCAAGGTCGTGTCGATACTTCGAAGCATTGCGTGCCCTCTCATCCCGCAGTTGTTTTGCACGAGCTGCAGTGGAATCGGCAGCGGCCCTCGCGCGTCGAGCTGCTTCGGTGCTTTCCTGAAGCTCGACCTTTCGGACCGCCAACTCCGAATCAACGTCGCTTCGCCTGGCCACTTGAGACTGGAGAACTTGCAGCCGTCCTTTCTGCTCACCCAGTTGGGTGCGCAGCTGCTCTTGTTGCTTAGCCAAGAGGTCGCGCTGCATGCGAACGGAGTCCTCCTCTTTGCCAAGCTCCACCAGTTGCTCTTGCAGCACCCGCAGCTGGTCACGCTCTGCCTGTGAAAATTCACCCTGCCCCTCTCCCTCACCCACCCTGGCCCGCTGCCCCGGCCTGCAGGGAAACCTTGGAGTTGGCACCGAGGAGACGCGCTTCTTTGCCACGAACGGCAACCCGCAGCTCCTCCACGGAGCTGGCGAGACGCCTCGTCTCTGAGATCAGCTCTGCTGAACGCAGGTAGCCACATAAGCCTTCAAGCGTGAACCTAATCTTCAATCGAAAATCCGAGCCACTGCAAGGCAGCGGCTTCCGGACGCAGTTCGTGCAGCGCCTTGACCTTTGACATTGGACTGCGCGAATGTTTAACGTCAGTTCCTAGCTTTTTCACCAGATGTAAGCGGCAGCCGAGAGTCTCTTTCCTCCAATCTCCGACGCTCCCGTTCTTCAGGCTCCAACAAACCACGCAGAGAGCCTCAGCTTCTGCGCCACATGCTGGGTGCACTACACACACTTTGCGTGTTTCCTCTTTCATTGCCGAGATCAAAGCTCACAGCGAGGTTACGTCGGAGCCACAACGACTTAGGCTTCAGGGTGCTGAGATCCCGGCGTTCCTCCTCTGCTGCAGGAATGACTTCCTTTTGCCGTCTCGGCATCTCCTCCTTTCGCAGCTGATCAAGACGCTCCCAGCGAGGACGCTGAGCCTCGAGGGCAGCTTCCTGCAATTGGACCTCCTTCAGTTTTTGCTGACTGGATTCCAGAAAACCCGGGATTTTGGCAATCAACTTCTCCATTGCATCCTCGAACGTTGCCAAGTCACCCTCACCACAGAAACCACGTTTGCAAAACTGACAGATGTTCTTCGACCGCGACTTTTCTCGGAACTTCTCGTACATGTGTTTTGCACTTTCGGTCATTGACACATCCTTTCGAGCCAGCTCTATTTGCTGCTTCACATCTTGCAACCTGGCTTTGAACTCAGAAGCGGCGCTGCTGTGACTGGCGCCAGAGGAGGCAGAAGGCACCCCAAGTTCCGATGCGATTCTGGCATCTTCCTGCTGGAGACGATGCAATTCTGCTTCAGCGCTGGCTTTGCGAGCCACGGCAACACCAACACGGCTCTGAAGCTCTTGGCACTTCTTTGCCTGATCTTGCAGCGATGCCTGCGACTCGTGCAGTGCAGCCACCACTTTAGCTTCCGCTTCAGAGGCTTCCGGCATTTGGCCCAGCAGGGGCACTAGGCCAGGTCGCATGTCACTAAGCTTTTTGCCGAGCTCAGCTTCAGTTTCTCTAAGGCGCTGTCGCAAGGCATCAACTTCTGCGTGCACACTGCTTTGGGCTTCCAGTTGTGCCACCTCGCTGCTTTTGCGCGATAAGGAATACTGTAAATCGTGGCGTCGCCGGCCGATGTCCTCCTGACGAGCCTCCAGGCGTCGCAGGCGGGAATCGTTTCCCTCTGCTCCCAAAGCTGCTTCGTTCTCCCTCATGGCACGAACCAACGCATCCAGGTCTGGGCCAGCCCGGGAGAGGGTCTTGGCCTCCTCCTCAAGTCGGCCAACCGCTTTGGTGCAGTCCTGGATTCGGGCTTCATGCTTAGAAGCTTCTAAGGCCGCTTCTTGCAAGGCACGCTCGGCTGAGGCTATGCATTCCTCTGCTTGGGAATCTCGCTGTCTCTGGTCCCGTTCTGCCTGCGCGAATTTTGCAGCTTCGGAATCCAACCTGGCACGAAGTGCGTCAACTGACGATTCATTCGCTTGCAGCAGGCGAGATTGCAAGTCTGCCCTTCTGGATGTCAACAACTCTGCCGCTGCAACTGTCTCGCCCATGTCCTCTCGCAACTGGCGAGATGCATGCACGGCAGCCTGGTACTGCGCCTCTCCCTTGCTTACGTCCGATTTCGCCTGTCTGACCTGCTGGTCACTTTGTACAACTTGACGTTCGTTGAACTGCCGGGCTTGTTCTTGCAGCTCGCTTAAACTCTCCCGAAAGTATTGCTGTCCTTTCTGCTTCATGACTTCTGTTGCTTCTGCCTTATCCTTTTGACAACGACCGATGAGGCTTTTCAGCTCAGCAACTCGGATCCCACAACTTTCATATTGGGCCAAGTCAATCTCCGCCTTCTGCACCTCCTCACCAGCGGAAGCTAACTTGGAGTCCAATCCTTCAAGCTCATTGGACAACTCTTTACCTGTTCTTTCGCGGTCTTCCTTCTGGCCAGCCAACCTACGAGCTTGATCCAGATGAGCTTGCGAAAGGTCAGCATCTGCTTTACGGTCGCGAGTGGTTTTTGTCCAATCCCTCTGCACCTCCTTAATGTTCTGAAGCGCCTTCGTATAGCGAGTTGCGCCAAAGATGTCATCAAAGCGTTTCTTCACACTTGCTGCTTCCTGCAACGGCCACGACGACTCCTCTTGGTGACAGAAGATGACGTTTTCAAGTACGGCACGAGAAACCCCCATTAGTTCGGGGACCTGCGTATCCATGTCCGCGCATCTATGACTGAGACTTGCCTTGCTGCCATCCTCGGCCGTCGTTCGCAAGACACTCTCCAAAGCTTTGAAAGCCGGCTTCATGCGGCCTGCCACGCGGCGGTTGGCTAGCTGGAAGGATCGGATTGCACAGATCTCGCGGTCCTTCTGCTCAGCACCAGCCCTGAACAGCATGCGGATCTGACCCTTCACTTCAGGAAGGCGTGCTACTTGGGGATCGTGAACAAACCCGTGACCGTTTTTAGCATTGGGCGGCAGCATTCCAGCAGAAGCCATCTTCAAGCATTCAATGATTGTTGTCTTTCCCGAGCCATTCGGCCCGACGATCAGGGTGACCGGCTTCTCAAATTCAATCACCTCCATTCGCTCATGGTCAAAGCTTCGGATGCCCTGGATGCCCAGCTTGGAGATGGTCGTCATGGCGGAACCACCGAAACAGATACGGTCACAGCACTCCTTGTGAAAAGCATGTTAGGAATGCGGCGTTCTGGAAGCAGCGTTAAACCTGCTGAAAAACACATGTCAAACTAATGGTGCCTCTGCATTGCTTCAATCATTAATCATTAAGTCATTAAGTCAAGTTATATCTTCCGGGCATGTGGACGTTGCACCCACAGCCCAAACTAAAAGGCTGCATGCCAACTGCCAACTGCAATTTAGCGTGAACGTGCGACTACAGCAAGAATGAACAAGAGCTCTTGTTTCGACAACGTCGCGCAAAATGCCCATGCAAGACGCTGAGCCGTTGATTGTTTACTCACTCGCCATTCGTGCCCAGCCTGCCAGCATGACCACTAGATCAGACGATATCCGACGTCAGCTATCCGCTGTTGGCCTCCACTCCGTAGATGGCTGCATCCCCGTGGCGCTGCAACCGGAGCCGAAGCCTGCCACGGCGGCCAAGTCACTCCAATGTTGAACCTCCATACCTACGAGGCTGCATGAGGCTGCACAGGCTGCATGTCCTCACCTCCCAACGAAAAGTGCTCGGAGTCCCTCCACGCCTGGTGAGCACCGCTGCTGGCTCTCAATCTTAAGTTAGAGGGACCACCCTTGCCCGCGTGCTTGTTCGCAAGGTTTCGTAAGTTCGAGGACTGGGTGCGACTCCAGCTGCCAAACTGTCTGCATCTTCTCTGAGTTCAAAGCCCATTCATGCCCACCCTCCTTGGCTCCCTCCCCTTCCCCTCCCCCCGTCGCACAGCCCGCGAACCCTCGACCCGCATGATGCGAGCAGCAGCCACAAAAGAGACGGTAACGCGGCCGGCCCAACATGGGCAAGATAGTAATGTTCTTGCTTTCTTGCTTCCTTGTTTGCATGCTCCCTGCGGCTTTGCGTAGCCCCTCTCCTTGCGCAGCCACGCCCTGGTGTCAAGCGACTTCAGCACCTACTGCTGCTCAGTACCTGGTCCCCACTCAAGACTCAGACTATCAAAGTCCGATGTCTCGACTCGAAAATTTGCACCTACACGAGTATATCCCGTTCTTTCTCTTGCCCAGGGGCAAACCTCTACGCAGAAGCACACCTCTTTCTGCACCAACACGACTTTGGCACTCTCTTTCTTTCGCCAGGGCTAGGAGCAAGGGGTTGACCCCCCTCTCTTCTTGACAACCCCCTCTCTCTTTCTTTCGCCAGGGCTGTGGGCAGAGGTTGCCCTCTGCCCGCGCCCCTCTCTCTCTCTCTCTCTCTCTCTCTACCAGGCAAGGAGCAGGGGGGGGTCCATCCCCCCACTCCGCGCGCGAGCGCGCACCCGCGGTTCTTGGGGTGTCTGACCCTCCCCCTTTGGGCATTGTCCAAAGTGGGCTCGGCTGGACAGAAGGGATCGCGGAAAGTTCTGTCTCTCTTCTTCCCTAGGGCATGAGGGGTCGGTTAGACCCCCCGGCCAGTAGGCCCCCCAATTTTCATGGAGTTTTCAGGGGGTGTGCACAGTGTGCTGTTCCCCGGAGTTGCTACAAAGTTTATCTCACGGGTTCCAGCTCAGTACATCTTTGGGACACCCATGGTCGTCTCCTTTTCAACTTTAATTAGTCATAACATACGTTGAACAACAAACAGCTAATTTTAGCAGACTTTAACATGGCCACGTGCAGGCTTGGTTGCATCAGGGCTGCATTAGGCAAGAGCAGCAGGTTGCTGGACAGAGTAGCAACAAACTGCAAATGTTCCCCTCCCTCTCTCTCTCGCTCTCCTGGGCATGAGGGGCTGGTCAGGCGACCCGGGGCGCCCGAACAGATTTCGGGCTTTTGGCAAATTCTGTCGTGACAGATTCTCTGCACTGCCATCGGAAGTTCACTTCTGGTGGACGCGAGACACTCTCTCTTTTCTTTCGTCAGGGTTGTGGTTAAGGGAAGTTCCTCTCTCTCTCTCTCTCTCTGGCTCTCCCTCTCCTTGCATCAGGCCGTCTGGAGGGTTTTCGAGCTGCAAAGACATGACTGCGGTCTCGGTGCAGGAGGAGGCATCGATGCTTTGCTACAGCCATACTGCTTGGTACAAAAGGGGAAATAGTACGTAGATGTACTGTAGTATTTTCGCTGGACACTGCGAGGCTAGATCTTCATGCCTTTGCAGTTTCTGTGCGCCGTGTATCTTTTCCACGCAAAGCCGAGCCTTTCGCGAGCAGTGTGGAGAGCAGACATCCCCTCCGGCATTCCTCCAAATAACGGGAGGCACAGCAGGCGCAAATCCCAAGAACAATCTCAAGTTGTCTCCAGCTTCATGTTTGCTGCTGATTGGTTGTGGAGCACATGATGCGTGACGACACTTAAAAGAAGCCACAGGCATTCCTCATATCCTTCCAATTCAATCAATTGGCCATTGCGCATCCCCGACGAGTCTCCACAACCATAGTTTAGATTCCAGCATCTCAATCCGTTTGCGGTGCGCAAGCCAAGTGTCCAGAACATGGCTCGCACTGCTGGCCACGGCCCAGCAGCTGCAGAAGCGTTGCCTTGTGCTCCGTCCTGCAGATAAGAATAGCGCAGCCTGCAGATGCTCGGACCCGCTCGATCATGCAGACTTCCGCAACATGAATTACATAGCCCGGGAGAGGGCGGCTGGCCCCCACTGCATACCATGAGGGTTGCAAATTCCGGCAGCCATCCTGTCTTGAAATCGGGGTGGAGAAGCCACGCGCGCCTGCAGGTCCAGACTACCCTGGTGGCGGAACGTAAAACATCACTTTTCAGACCCGCCTTCGAGCAAGCGGCGGAGGCTGGCCGAGCAGCTGGCATGACCATATCACTTGGGCTTGTCCTCGTGTCGGGTCACATAAGCTACATAAACTAAACTTTCGAAATGTGCAGAAGTTTCAGCACGGCTACGTGGACAAAGGCTTCTGCCGAGCATCGGAGATGCTCCGTCATCTGATGCAGGCTGCAGTCGGAGTGTACCGGGTTCCAACAGGGGGCCCTGGCACTGAAAAGGCCGAGATGAGCCGAGATGAGCCGAGAGAGCCCAAGGAGCCGAGATGAGCCGAGCCTGAGGGGTCGCCGAGGCGCCGGGCGGTTTCATTGCTGCCGAGCCCCTCGCATGGCGAGGGGCAGCAACGCGTCTCATCGGATGCAGTCATCTGAGCAGGAAACGGAATGACTTTGGCGACAGCGCCGATTGTGCGTCGTTGTGGCGGAGCTGCAGTCCTGAAGTGAACCTTAGCTGGTGCAGTAACTACTTTGGTGTGTGTAGGCGAAAGCTTCGACACAGCCAAGCTACAGTCACTCTGCTTGGCACTTTGGGTTTGCAGTTCTGATCAGCGATTAACTTTCGGCTGTCTTGTCTCCTGCCCAAGAAATGCGTCGTAAGTCTTTCAATCTCCTCTCAGCATGACTTCTTGCCCAGCCTTTGGCCACACTCAGGTGCGGGCTCCGGGGTTTGCTTTCCTCGAACACACGGCATCTGCAAGCCACGTTGCGCCAATGGCACATCATGGCAAAGACCTGCCTTTGGAGAGATGCTTCCGCACACCGTGCATGGAAGCAGGCCGTGGAGCCTCGCACGATGTGAGGGTCTGCCTCTGTCTTACTTTCACGAGAAGTACATGCCAATTGCCACCGATGTCGCGGCTCGGTATCTTGATGGTCTACCCCAAGGTCGGGAATGGAAGCTGTTCTCAACAGACCGGAGAAAACACACAGCGCCTCCGAAGCCCACCTCTCCACCCAGAGCCGTTTTGGACCTTGGCGTGGGTCCACATGACAGCCTAGGCTCCTTATGAAGTTCCGCGTTGTCATTTTTGAAGCTGAGCTGCTACAAACCGGCTGAGCATGCTCGACAGCTCTGTGCTGCTCGACCCAGTCCTCCAAGTATGCTGGAGCACCAAGCCGCATCAACATGTCCAAGAAGAGGTCAGCGCTTTCAGGCTGCGCCATGTCGGGCTATTGCGAAAATGAGGATTCTTCACCTTTTCTCTCTTGCTCCCTTGTGAGCCCAGGCCTGAAAGCTCGATGGGCCGTGGCCGCCGTGGCCGATCAGCACCCTTTGTTGTGGTCGTGGCCGCAGATCCCGCAGATCAGGTGAGGCCTGGGAACTGGGAAGAGATGTGCTTTTCGGCAATCGCAGGGCTCTCCGCTTCAAAGAACCAACCCAGCACGATCCTGCAAAGTGTACGACCAGCGGCTTCGTTCTCAGGAGACTGATCTGATGGTAACTGCCCGGCAATTTCGGGGAGAATAATGTGTGACAGCTTTGCCTCAGCTCTTTCGTGCAGCCTCAAGATTGCTCTGGTCACAACTATGTCACCTTTGACATACCGGGCAGGCAGCTTTCCTGACAGAAGTCTCGCATAACGCACCGGAAACGCTCTGCCAAGTGTCGTCTGCAGTCCTGCTGTGTCAGGGGATGGGTGCGGAGTCTAACCCACAGGCAAGTGACGTTCGTCATGTTTTGGCCGGGCGGCACAGGGGTCACCTGTCGGCTGAAGCAAGTAATTTTGTCTGAGGGCTGCTGCTTGACCTCAAGGAATTTCTCAGGAATTAACTGGCTCCGACTGGGGGCTTTTCTGGTCACATGCGCCCAGTGCACTGCCAAGCGTCGTCCACAGTCCTCGTGCCCCCGAAACAAAGGGTACTGTCAGCACTTGCACACGTAGTCTGCCACTGATTGCTAGCAAAGTAACGTTCCAGACACTTGCCGGCTCAACGTACCAGCCATTTTTTCTGCAGCCTGGTGCTTTGCCTCATATTGCATGACAGACCTCCTCAGTAGCTACGGTCCCTGAAGACACAGGCACGAAATTTTGCCAAGAGTCGTCCACCACCCTCGGCTAGACACTTCACGTGACATCAAGGAGCTTTCACACATGCTAGACGTTACTAGACCCATTAGGCAGTCAGAGCTTGTCAAGCCAGCTAGCGCCGGAGACACTTGCCGGCTGAATGAGAGCCCCACTGCCTCGCAAAAAGCGTCGTGACCAGGCGATGCAGACCGAAACACACTGGTGCTGGGTTCTCCAGAAGTGCGCAGCGCCTGCAAACAGCTCAGTCGCCTTTCCATGACCTGGTTGGCGCATTGTGAAACGGACAAGCGGTCTGCACAGGGCGCAGCCTGCGCACCGACATCCGCGGAAAGCCTTGGCCAGAGCAAAGGCCGCTCGAAAAAACCGAAAGCCTTCTCCACGGTTACCAGCCGGGGAACTCAAGCTGGATGCAAGAGCCGCCCGCATGAGGGCCTCGCGCACAGTTGACAGGCGTAGAGAGCTTCAGTGATGAATTGCTGACGGGCCACTCGCTGGTGGAGGACATCCTGGGCTGTACCTGCATGACAGCACAAAGGCTGCTTGCTTGTCCTGTCAGCAGCTTTCAGCTGAGAGGCAATATCGGGCCAACCTCTTGCCCCGGCGGCCCTACGTCGCGGCGATGCCGACTGCTTAGTCGTCGGCTCGAGAGTCGGGAGCCGGCTTCGCTGTGGGGACCTGTTGGGCTTTAGGCAGGCACATGCCAGGGCAGACAGCAGCTTTTTGTGACCGAGAGGCTCAATTCGTCGATCTTCGGCTCGTCGGAGGGCACCACGCCCGGCACAGCCCCACTCAGACCCGGCTCAGAAGCTGGACTCGCCGCTTCCAGCGCGGGTGACTGCTCGGTTGCAGCCTCTCCTGGAGGCAGCGGCCCTGCTTCCGCCGCGTCCGGATCCTCTGGCGGCTCTGGCGGCAGGTGAAAGGAGATCTCGGAAGGTTGGAGAGCGCTTTCCTTGGATTTGGGTCTCAGAGATCTTCGCCTCAAAGGGCTCACCGGACTGCTCGGTCCGCTCGGGCTCCGCGGGCTTGCAAAGCCGGAGCTCGTCGTCACATCCAGAAACGCACTCACCCGTAGTTTGCTCGGCCGCAGAGCATCACCGTGCCTCAAGCGCCAGCTGCTATGGCAACTGCTTCACTAACGTCAGCTGCAATCAGTTAGCCTGCCGGAGTTTGCTGGTGTGTCCCCGTCACAAGGCGAGTGATCTAACCTTGGCAAGACACGCGTCATCAGAATCGTCGTACGCATCTCGGCACACTCTCGACAAGTTGAGTGTACTCTCGGTTGGGGTCAGTTATATCTCATTATCTCAAAACTAGATGCGCATGTCTGCTGGCACTTGTGCGCCAAGCTTGCTGCGACATGGAACCAACAGCGAGGATAAATATATACAGCGAGGATGCTAGTTGCTTCGTTACGCTCCGTATCAGGTGCAGGTGCACCAAAGTGGCCAACTCTGGCTTCCCATATCACTGGTAACTTCATGTAACTTCGTTGGATGCAGTCGCAGTGATGTGCTGCATCCCCCTGCTGTGTAAATTCAGGGGGTTGGTGCTGCCGCATCCGCTCCTGAGACAGTTATGGTGAGGAGTCGGATACACGATCGTCTTCCGTGCTTGCTTGTCCTCCGAAAGCAATACGACAACTTGCATGACATGAAACCTATGCAGCATGAAAACAGTCCACAAGCATGACCGATGACCGCTCTCTCACACACACACACACAGAGCCCCTTGTTGGGGCGCATTTGCTGCGACCCTGAGACTTGGAGGCTCGGGTGCAATCGGCTGTCGTGGACCCTCCCCCAACCCTGAACAACATCCTGCATCCCGGCCTCATCCCCGCACCCTCCATGGCATGTCCTAGGTCCCTTCCCAGTATGTTGCCTACGGTCTGCGGCTCCCCCCCTTCTTGCCTGACTGCTGTGCACAACAACTAAGTTCAAGGCCGTGCTGACTATGAGAAAGGACATCAGAACAAGATTATTTTAATCAGTAGTGGAGGTCGCTCGCTGGGGATCCCCACCACCATGCAGAAGCAACACTTCAACATGCACCGGATACTTGAACGAGTATTGCTGGTTCTCCCCAGTTGACCTAGTACTCTACTGGGATACACGTGTGTCGCCGACGTGAGTCGAAGCCGAAGCACTGACTGTGGCTTTGTGGCTTTGATTTGAGGGTCCCCAGTCCCCACCAGAAGGTAACCAGTGCTGGTTTCTCCCCCTCGGGTGCTGCTGTGCAGGGGTTTACCGAAAACAACAGAATCATCACGAAGCCATGCTGTATCATACTATGTTGACGCTCATGCTCTCTGTCTCTGTCTCTTCTACTTCTTCCGCGTCTTTTTCTTCTTTCGTGTGTGGTGCCAAATTGGCCTGCTCAGCGACTCGGGGCTCGCCGGTGACATCTCACCTCCTGCACAAGCGCTTGAAACGGCTAAGGGCCTGAGGTAGCTGTCCCAAAGCACCTTGCACACTGTGCCGTCTTGCAACCCGAATAAATCGCTCTGCTGCATCATCGACCTGATGGCGAAGGCAGCTGCGTCTCGCAGAGCCTATCGATCTAGCTCCGGCCTGGCTGTTCCTGCGGCTCACACCACCTTCCATCTTGTCACCTTTTAAGATGCCACGGCCACAAACGGGTCGCAAATCGATCGAGCGAGCCTGGCTTGATGGGGATCTTCATAGATTTGCCAAACCTCAGGAACATGAGAAAGTGAAGAGGGGCGCATGCGGGGAGGGCAAAAACATCCTTCGTGCATCGACGCAGCGCGACAATCACTTTGTACCTAGGCGGCATGCAATGGCAGGGGCGCAGCGCAGTTTCCACATACCCGAACAGTGCAGCCAAGAGTCTTCACCTCTTCTTCAACCTCCTCTGGCTCAATGCGAAAGGTCTTCTGCCTACATGAGCGAGCTCCGTAAGCTCGGTCACTCAGATGCAGAAGCAAGCATTGCAAACGCGGCCTCTTGGCTTTTGTTGCCAATCTTTTCTGAATTTTTCCTGCACCCAGGGAGCCAGGGACAGGCCGGACCCCGCTGACAGAAACGCAACTCGCGCCGAGCAGCGGAGTTCTGCTGCTGGCTTTTCATCAGCGCTGGGGTTCGAATCGGACCCCCCGTCGTCATCTGGTTCTTTGTCCTGGAGCAATGCAGTGCAAAGCAGTACCATGCATTGCAAAGGCCCTCCATCTTCGGTCCTTGCTGGTCTTGCCGCTGGCAAGTCTGGCCAGCTCTCGAGATGCTGTCTCGCTCGTCAGGCGTTGATAGTGAAGGTGCGGCCTCATTGCCAAAGACTTGGCGTTAACTTGAGCGCATCATCCTACAGTGGGGCAGCGGCCACACCAGCTGTTCCTGCCGGCAATCAGGCATAGACGGAGAATCATCCGGAGACAGGTGCGCGTCAAGACCAGAATGGTGGCAGACAAGAGTCAGATCCATCCATCAAGCTTTCGTCTTCAGGATCTGGAAGTGGAGTCTCCAAGTGGCACGAGGCACCTCTCTACCCCGCTAGATGTGGCATACGGTGTGCTTCGTTGAAACATCTTGAGAGCAAAGTCGGCCGAACGGCATGCAAACCAACTGAACCAAGGGTCAAATGGCTCGTCCGATCGTCGGGCCCGCAAGCATCAAGCGACTTGGATTGAATTCGCTAGCCACCGGCTTGTTTCTCGCCTCGGCCTCGTCTCTCTTGGACCTGATTTGTGCATCTTCATTTCTTCACATCTTGATTGATTTATGCTTGGAGGCGATGTGGCATCGGAAGAGGTACTGCTAATTCAAGCGTTCCAGCGGCGTCTTCGGGATGACTACTAGCTGCTGCCAAGTAGCTTTGTGTCACTGGATGTTTCCGCACGTACTGCGGTGTTCCGTGCTGTTTTTCGATCCTGTCACAAGAGCGGAACGAATGCCGAACCTGTGGTGACATGACAGGACATGCATCATTACAGCGGCGTGGCTCAAAAAGAACTTGCGACTTGCCTCATCCAGTACAAGATCGCGCTGTCTTCCTGGTTCCGTCCTTCGTCGACGGCGCAGGATGCTTGCAACGCAATGCGGTGACGGTGGTTGTGGGAGTGCCGTGTTGGCTGGCAGTGACTCCAGCGGAATTCTGGGAAATTTTCTGGAAACATTAATTCGCTTGTGCTTGCGCATCGACATTAAATACATGGAAAGCTTCTCCGTTCGAACCTGTGACCAAAATCTTATTGCCCGACTCAGCCTTAGTTATGCCGCCTTTGCTACGACCACGACTTCTGTGGCTACAACTGCTACTACCATTCACTACTGCTGCTACGACCTCTACTCTGCAGCTACTACTGCTGCTACTACTACTGCTGCTGCTACTACTGCTGCTGCTGCTGCTGCAGCTGCTGCTACTACTACTACTACTACTAATCCTGCTACTGCTGCTGCTGCTACTACTGCTACTACTACTTCTGCTACCACTACTGCTACTACTCCTACTACCACCACCACCACCACCACCACCACCACTACTACTACTACTACTACGACTGCTACTACTGCTACTACTTCTACTACTTCTACTTCTACGACTGCTACTACTGCTACTACTTCTACTACTTCTACTTCTACTACTGCTGCTACTACTCCTACTACTACTACTACTACTACTACTACGGCGGCGCCCCAGCAGATAG
>CAJNJA010005893.1:0-17361 GCA_905231915.1 Symbiodinium necroappetens
TCTAAAACGTTTCGCCCAAAACGTTTCGCCCAAAACTTTCGCACAAAACTTTGGGGCTTCTAACAGACCCTGAACCCCTAAACCCTAAACCCCTAAACCCCTAAACTCCTAAACCCTGAATCCCTAAACCCTAAACCCTTCTAAACCCTGAACCCTCTGTATGATTGGCGCTTGGTATCCCAGGAACGGCCTCGATGTTCACAGGACTGAACGTCCGGGTTTTAGGGAGAGAGGGCGTCATCCTGGATGCAAAAAAAGGGCGATGAAGCTTGAGGGTCGTCTTCGGGTGATGATATAAATCCTGCATTACCCACAATAAGGAGTATGCCATGACGCCCATAGTTTAGGGTCCTTAAGGTAATGCAGGATTTCTATCATCACCAGTATGGGGTCTCCTTTTGTAGGCGAGGTCTCGTAGTACCCTGTTGCCCTGTTATCTCGGGGGCACCTCTAGAAGGAAAAGGGGTGCCCTCACTGTGAAGGGGGCCACTAGAGGACTTAGAAGGAGTTGATGGTCTTGTAGTTAGTAGTATTTGGGTGGGGCCAAGCTCTCTGTCGACAAGACTGAGGGGCCCACTTCCGCCCTAAACCCTAAACCGGCCTAAACCCTAAACCCTACACCCTAAACCTTGACAACACCAGTACCATTGAGAGCCCTGTCTTATCATGCGTCGCACATGTGATCTTCGCCACAAGCAAGCCTTATCCCTAAGCCCTGAAACATCCCGCTGAACCCCTTTTTGCTCTAAACCCCCAAACCCTAAACCCTAAATCCGTCCGAGTTGTGAGAGCGTAAACCCTAAACCCCAAAACCCTAAACCCCGAAACCCTAAACCCCGAAACCCTAAACCCCGAAACCCTAAACCCCGAACCCTAAACCCCAAACCCTGAAGCTTGAAGCAAACCGTCAGGAGATGCTCTCCGCTTTGCCTGGTATGGCTTTGGACTTTCCCTGGCATGCAGCTCCACCATCTTAGGCGTGAGGGTTGACCTTTTTTTTTTTTTGCGAAAGGGGTTTCTATTTTTGGTGGCGTAGGGTTAGAGGATTCAGGATTTGATTCGAAGGATTGGAGTTGAGTTCTTTTGTCCTCGGCAGTCTCTTGGGTTTGGTCTGGTTACTTGTGGAGAAGTCTTGTAGAATGACGCATGCTACAGTAATTCGAACCCCCCGGATTGTCCCCCCCTCTCCATGTTCATCCTTTATCTTAGGGTCCTTCTTTAAACTTTTTCGAAACCCCAAACCCTAAACCCAATTAATAAGAAGGGGGGTCTACCAATCAGGGGTCTGCACTGCTCCATATGCAGAGTTGCTTCGCTGCGACTTTGCAGCAAGGGCGGTGTTCGGACATGTTTTTCCCCAAAAACGCCCTGGTGGCACATGCCCCTAAACCCTAAACCCTAAACCCAAACCGAACCCTAAATCGCAAAGCCTCAAACCCTAAACCCTACCAAGCCTTCAGTGTCCGAGTGTAAGCGTCGGAACCCTCACCTTCTACGAAACCTCTGGCCCTTTAAAAAGGGACCTTTTATGGGGCTCCTGTAAAGGGTTCTATATAGGTACTAGAAGGGTGTAGGGTCTACAGGGTAGAAGGGTCCATGCCTAAAACCCCGCAATTATCGCCAGGCTTCTCCCAGTGGTGAATGCGGAACCCCTCAAGAAGGGATCATGTCTTGGGTTTGATTAGGGTTTCGGGAGCCCGAAGCCCTTTAGGGTTTAGGTCTAGGGGTGTTTGGGTTTCGGGGTTATAGGGGTTTATAGGGTTTAGGGGTTATAGGGGTTTAGGGTTTATAGGGTTTAGGGGTTTAGGGTTTAGGAAACCTCGCCGAGGTATCATGTTCTACCACAATGCTTTGCAGATCAAGGACTCCCTGAGAGAAGCCTCCGGGGCCCTCCCAAAACACCACGCGGGAAGTTTGGTGAGTGAGGTCCTTCCTCTAAGGCTCTAAGGTTTCGTGGTTTAGGGCATTGCAGCCATAAGCGCTGGCGCTTGGAGCTTGGCTGAAGGGATTCAGGGCTTAGTGCATTGCAGTCCCTGCTCAAAAAAAGGGTATTGCAGTAGTGGCGCACAAATGCTGCCCTCAGCCAGGCCTGACGCTTCGAGTGCCTGTGAGAGAGAGAGGGTATTGCAGTCCCTGCTCAACAAACGGGATCTCTAGTGTTTGGGGTTGAATCCCTAAACCCTAAACCCTAAACCCTAAACCCTAAACCCCTAAACCCTAAACCAGGGTTTAGGTTTGACAGTCTGAGGGCTTAGGTTTGGGGTTTGGGTCGCAAAAGGTCTTCGTTTCGAGCTCCCTCACTGCATGCTAGCCATTCCCCGCACTCTGAAAGCTGAAAGCCGAGATCTGGGGTTTGGTGTGGCAGCCTCCCTCTGTGGGTTTACAGAGTTTGCTCCGATACCCTAAACCCTAAACTTTATAAGCCCAGAGGTTCAAGGAAGATGTGAGAAGAGATCCCTTCCTGATCTCTAGGAGAACAGCGAGGGGGAAGAGTCTCTCTTTAGCGCCTTGGCTTGATTGCGGCGACGACGCGCATGGTGTGCTTTCTGCTGATAGCCACGACGGTGGTGCAAGATGGCCATGATCACCAGAACTCTCATACAGCTTGTCGGACGGGGCTGGGTTTCGGACTTTATCGTGCAGTGGAGTCTATGAGCAAGAACTGGTGACGACGAGTCCTAAGTCGTAAACCCTACTGTAAACCCAGGGCGGTGTTGGCCGCAGTCGTGGCCGGGTCCTGGTCGTCAGTTTAAAGTTTACAGGCGTTAGTAGAGGAGTAGTAGTGGTGCATAGTCGCTGTTGGAGCAGTCATCGTCGTCGTCGCTGTAGTGGAGTTGTGTTGGTAAGGTTGTAAGTGGTAGTGGTAGTGGCTTTCTCAAACGAGTGTTATCAGTGTCATGACATTTATTCTCATTTGTCGTCGTGGCAGCAGCAACACTAGTACCACCCTTCTCCTTGTCGGGTTACCTTGGCCATCACGGACATCGGTCGGTCCTTGGCACTTGAGATCTTTCCATTCGGCATCTGCTCGACATTGCACAATACGTTATGAGTCTCAACAGGGGTTGAGTTGAGGCATCTCCTGTGCTGTGCCCGAAAAGCAGCCCATGGTACAAACTTTGTACCATGGGCTCAAACCGGGGTTTGATGGTTCCGACACCCTTCTTCACCAGTCTCCCGTCAACACCCCGACGAAAATGTAAGGCCAAGTGACAATGCACAGGTGGAGACTCGGACTTCCGCAAACTCTCCATCACCCTGATCGTCACGTGGTTCCCTTTCCCGCTGCTTGGTGACAAGCGACACTAGGTTCGGGTTTCGAACTTGTGCGCACTGCCGATCCTTGAGCTATAGACCATGCTAGGAGAGTGATGAAATTCTCCGATCTGCAGGCCGGCACGGCATTCTGGTAGTAGGATCCCTCTACGTCTTCACCTCGACTCCCACAAGCTTGCAGCTTCGAAGCTCCCATCTACGCAAAGACATCAAATCGCTCCATGAATATGGATTGAAGCCCTTCTCACGATTTGACGTTTTTGTCAATTGAGAAACTTGGTTTTTAAGCATTTAAACTTCAAATTTTGATTTCAATGTAAACCCTAAACCCTAAACGAAACTTGGTCCGGCAGTAGCCAAGCAGAGCTCAAGTTCGGGATAGAGCGTTTGACGAGCTTTCCACATGAGTCATTAGGGTTGGGGTTTGGGGTTTATCGCTTCTTGTGGCTTTAGGGTTCAGGGTTTAGGGTTTACAGGGCTGGGTGATTGCACAAGTCCTGATGCAACAGTGGTCCTATCGTTTCACAATCTCGACCGAAGCCCCGACTGCTTGCCCGACGCCGGAGCAAGCGCCTCGACGAAGCCTAATTCACCTTCAACCCGCCTGGTCCGGAAATTCCACGTGCGTGCCCAAAAAAATCCGGGATTTCCCCGAGCCAAAAACCCTCGCAACCCCAACTCCCCGAGCCTGAAAACCCGGCATTGCTTTTCCGAGGCCCTAACCTCCGACTCCTCCTACCTTTTCAAGGACTTATATAAAGAATTCATAATAAGGAACCCTACAAAGGTAGGTTCTTTAGGGTCCAGGTAAAGCCTAAACCTCGAACCCTTTCGGGTTTAGGGTTTAGGCCTTAAGCTCTCTATGTCAAGGCTGTGGTTCAGCTTGAGTGTGGAGGGCTTCGGACTCATCACGGACGGCTTCATCATTGAGACCCTGGTCCGCAACCCTTGGGCAAATTCAAGCTACCCGGTACGGTAAGGATTTTCTTGCTGGACCTGCTAGATATTGCCAGCGTGTAAGTTTCCCTTATACGGAGATCCAGCTAGGTACTAGATATTCTTTATCATGGGAACTTGGGTTAAGTTGTTTACCCGAACACCTCCTGAACCACTGGTATAACCCTGAAAAAACACCCAAGGATGCCTTTGTTAGACCCTTTTGGAAACCTCAGAGCGACCGTTGCGAAAGTAGAACCTATTGCAGATATGCAGAACCCTAAACCCTAAGCCCTGAACCATACGACCCTTTGGCAACCAGGACCCGCTCTTGCGTGTTGTGGGACTTTTGCTGAGACCCACACGGTTTAGGGTTTAAGGGTTTAGGGTGTTTTTGTTCTATCAGGGTTGCATGAAGTTGTGTTAACGAGGGTTCGGTCTTATAAGGGTCCTGTAAGGGCGCTGTGACAGGGACCCATAGCTCTTTGCGAGCGTCTCGAGAGCCGCGGACAGCACGGGCCAGTAGAGGATCTGAGTAGTTTGTTTCGTATGCGGAAATTATCAAGGCCCCTTAACCCCCATTCTGATGCTGTAAGGCCAGTATGTCAGTGGAAGCTGCACATGCCCTGACCGGGAGCAGTTCGTGATTGAGTACAGCTCCTGTGGGCTCAAGTAGAAAGCTCGACGAGGATTTCCCGCGGAGTGCAATCTTCCAAGGCCATGTCGAAGCCTGTAAAGCTTGAGGAGGACTTGGTGAATGCTTGCTTTTTGTGTTTCGGGTTGCCTAACTTCAGACCCTAAACCCTAAACCCTAAACCGCTAGGGAAAAAAACCCTAAACCGCTAAGACGGGCCAAGAGGAGTCGGTGGCCACTACCTCGCCAGAGTCGGCTGCAGAATTCGAGCACACAGCCACCACCTATGTGAGCAGCTTGGAGCACACGGGCGACGGACGCAGCTTGAAGAAAGCCAATTCCTACCTTTCCCAGGGCACGACGCTCACTGCCGGCATGAGCCACCTGAGCCACGAGGGTGTCAGTGTGGTCTCAGAGTCGCACGCATCAGTTCCTGACCTTAATGCCACTTGGTCAGTGTTTTAACTTTTTGCGGTTCCGTCTTCCTAAGCTACTTTAAAACTTGAAACGGAGCCCATCAGAATGATCCTTTTCACCTTCCGACTTGTAACAGCGACTGAGGCCATCAAGCCCGATATTGAGAACGCTGCTGGGGTGGAGCCCTGTGGCGAAGTGATCAGTATCTGGACGTCTCGCACCATCGGGATTGTGATAAATGGCTTCATTCTGGCCTTCCTGAGCGCCACATGCACGGGGGTTACATACGGTTTCTTCCTTGGCTATATGGGCTTGGACTCCTACGTGATGTCCTCTATTACAGCACTTATGAAGCTTCCAGACGTGTTGCTTCTCCCGTATGGCGTGATATCCGACTGTTTCCCCATCTGCGGCTAGGCGGCAATTGGGAAATGCGTGTGACAGCTGGATCCACCAGTTGTGGTTGCCCCACTTGCTCACCCCTGGTCGTCCGGCAGGGCACCCACCTCACTATTCCCGTGCTCTCCTCTCATGCAGCAAGTCAATGTGGATCAACATCTGCCCACTTCCCAGGAACTCCGTGTTTTCTCTGCTATAGACGTGGCCTTGGGCTTAGGTTCCCCGAAGAATCGAAGTTTGTCAAGTGGAGAGCTTTTTTGGGCCCCCGTCTGACGACCAGCTAGCCCTAAATCAGTCTCCTAAACCCTAAACCCTAGAAGCCCCGAGCCTTCAACCCCTAAACCCTAAACCTTACAAGCCCTAAAAGCCCTAAGCAAGAAGGGCATAGCCCTAAACCCTGTCTCACC
Organism: Symbiodinium necroappetens; assembly: GCA_905231915.1. NCBI lineage: Eukaryota > Dinophyceae > Suessiales > Symbiodiniaceae > Symbiodinium > Symbiodinium necroappetens. Next base: position 6,070 of record CAJNJA010005893.1, read on the forward strand.
CTAAGCCCCAGGCCCTGAGCTCCGAAATCTGAAGGTCCTGACCACCCCAGCAAAGGCCGAGACTCCTCTGAGCCGTACCCATAGGCCCCTAGGCAGTTCCTTTTTATGGTTTACCTAGAGTCTCCATTGTAGTTCCTTTTTGGGGTTACCTTGAGGATCCTTAATATAAAGCCCTCAAAGGACTCCTATTTTAAGGCTCTTTGGGCCCAAAGACCCTATTATATAAGGTTTTTCGGCTATTTTGATGCCAAGGGAAATAGTTCCTTTTTCATGGTTTATATTTAGAATCCTATAAGGTAACCCCAACAAAGGAACTACTTGGGGGCCTATGGGTAATTCCTAAGATCCTTGACAACACTTGGACCTTACAGACCTAAACCCTAAAGCCCTGAAGCCCTAAACTCGAAACCCTAAAGCCCTGAGGCCAGAAACCCTAAACCCTAAACCCAACCTAAGACCCCTCCCTAAACCCAAAACCCTCAACCTAAAGCCCCAAAGCCCGCGAAGCCTTCACCCACCCTAAACCCTAAACCCAAAACCCAAAACCCTAAACCTAAACCCAAAACCCTAAGCCCTCAAACCCGAAACCCGAAACCCTAAACCTTATCCCCCCTAATCCTAGCTTCCAAGGTAACCCTAAACCCCAAACCCTAAACCCTAAACCCTATTCCCCCCCCCCCCCTAACAAGCGGAAGTCCTCCAACCTAAAGCCCTAAAGCCCTAAACCGATCCAGGTGGCAAGAACCGGAAGTCCTGGCTGCTTGTCTCATGGACCATCTCGGCCGCTGCCCTCCTCGCCATGAGTCTGAAGCCCTGCCCTTCTTGCTTAGGATTTTTTTTGAAGGGCTTTTCGGGCGTTTTAGGGCTTAGGGCGGTTAGGGCCTTTAAGGGTTTAGGGTTTAGGGCTTAGGGCTTTGAGGGCTTTGAGGGTTTCGGGGTTTAGGGCTTTGGGGTTTAGGGCTTCTAGGGTTTAGGGTTGAGGGCTTGTTCAGGGTTTGGGGCTTTTTTTTTCTGATTTTAAAGATTCGGGCAACTCATTCAGAGTTTAGGGTATAAAGAGGACATTTTGGATTTTAGGGATGTGGGTTTAGGGTGTAATGGTTAGGGTTCAGGCCAGGAGATGGTATTGATTTAAGAGGTTAGGGTTTAGGGTTTAGGGGTTAGTAGATACTATGGTTTACAATGTCGGCTTTTCATCATGATAGGAAAGTCTGAAGAGGTTGGTATATACAAGGCACGTTTCTACGGACATATACTGGTTTAGTGGTGCATATATATATATATATATATTATGTGAGTGTGTGTACATAAGAGGCTTTGCTCGAGTTTTTAGCGTACTTTAGTTCAGTTGATGATTTGAGACAAGAATTGTCATAGACTGTCAGTTTCGGTCTCCAACAGCCCAGGAAACCGCAGCCTCCCCCGATGTACTGCCAATACGAGAACGGCGAGTACAACTGGGACGTGCCTCCATGCAACCCTCAGATTCAGGACGAGAAGATCCTGAGATCAAGCTTAGGGTCTGAGGGTTTAGGAAAAAAAAAGGGCTTGGATATAGGATTCCGGGGATAAGCAGCCGGATAAGTAGCAGATGCGAAGCTTTCTTGTTTTCTGTGGCAACATCGACGAATATCAAGCCTTGGGGACGTGCGACCTATCAATAAAGCTTTTTTTTTGCGACCCTCGAGAAAAATCGCAAAGGCCCTAAAGCCCAAACCCTGTAGACCCTAAACTGTCAGAGACAAGAGCCTAGGAATTGGCACGCCTAAACCCCCAAGAAGCCCTAGACCCTAGAGGCCCTGAAGCTCTCTCACTGTCCCAGGAATTGGTACATCTTCCCAATGTTCATCCTGACGGCAGGTCTTCAGCTGGGCAGTGTGAATGGGCAGGCCCTCCTCTTGGCCGCCTGGATGGTCCCACTGTATGTCGGTGTTTGGGGTTCAGGGTTCAGGGTTTAGGGCTTCGGGTTTCGTTGGATTGTTTGAAAGACAGGTTCGGTACGGATTCCGCAGGCTTAGAGTTTCATCAGCTGGGCCTGAATAGAATAAGCATGGCGTTTCAGAGTGTCGCCTTCAGTGTTCAGCCCCTTTTTGTCACAGGGGTTCTAATCTGGACACACACGATTCTTGGGTTTGGGACTTAAGACAGGAAGGGTGTTAGGAGCTTCAGATCTAGTAATGTCAGGTTCAGGAGTATGTGTTGGATACTGCCCCCACTCAGTAACAACAGTTGAAAAGCATATTTCATCTAGACATATAAGGCCTCTTATCGTAGCCCTATTCAAGACTGCTATACCCTATATCCTAAACCCTACTAGTAGCCCCCATTAAACACCTGGTGCTGCACGGGGGGCGATACCCGAAGTATAGGCTTTAGAGGAGGGAGGGGTCTAGATAAGATAGTATAGGGACTTACATAATTGCCAGCACGATTTTGGTGGTTCCTTATTTATAATCATTGTAAGTGTGTTATACCTCAACACCTTTTTCTAATTATCAAGGCCCTTGTATTTTATGAGTCTTTAAGGCCTCTGTTGCAATGAGCCTCCTCCGGCCTTGGGTTTAGGGATCTAGGGCTTATAAGGGATTTAGGGATTCAGGCTTTAGGGTTCAGGGGTTTAGGGTTCAGGGGTTTAGGGTCTAGGGAGCTGGAGATCCCCTCGACCTCAAAAAACGGGATATGTTGGATACTGGGTAATATTCATAATATGGATATATAAGGCCATTAAGGCCTGGAATAGTAGCCCGAATATAGACTGTTATTGTATGGGGGCAGTACCCAATGGATATGCAAGGAGTACTCCCAGCGCGAGCCACTTGAGCGTCGCGGGCATATCAAGGCCAACATGGCCATGGTTTGCAGGGCCCTCAGGGGGCACTTTCTTGGTTTCCTAGAGATCCGAAAAGGCGAATCTAAGGCAAAGCAGAAGGCCGCAATGGATTCTTGCTTATTCTAGGAGTAACTTTGGTATATCCCTTGAAAGCCTATTATAGACTTAAAACTCTAAAAAGCATGAGCCCTAGACCCTATAGAACCCTAAGCCAAGCCTACTATAGACTTGAAACTCTAAAAAACATGAGCCCTAGACCCTATAGAACCCTAAACCCTGAACTCCTGACTCCCAGACTCTCCCTCTGAACCCAAACGCTGCTTGTGCTCCCACTAATGTAGGGGCCTTAATAATTAGAATAGGGTTTTGGGGCATATTCTACTATAATTACAATAAGGAACCCCCAAAACCCTACTCTAATTGAGGCCCCCTACATTAAGGCACCGCCGGTGGCTTGGCTTCCTCGTTGGTCATTGGCATCTGCATGAACAGCAAGGCCTGAAGGGTTTAGGGTTTAGGTTTTTAGGGTTTAGGGTTTAGGTTTTTAGTCGAGTCCCTTGTGAACAAAAAAGGGTTTAGGTTTTTAGGGTTTAGGGTTTAGGGTTTGCGGTTCGGCATATGCATAGCCCCAGGCATACAAGGGTGCATTTATTTGGGTCCTTATCACAGCTACTATGATTTATTAGGGTTCTTATACAGTTACTAGTTGCTAGTATGTGGTAGGGCTCTTATTACAGTTGCTATTATTTTTTAGGAGTCTGTGTATAGTAACCAGTTCGTATATATTAGGGCCCTCATTATAGCTACTATTATTTATCAGGCTTCTTGTTATGCTTGCTAGTAATTGTTACGGTTCTTATTATCGTTACTGTAACACACCGAAAAGTTTTTTGGAATTATCAGAAACCTTATATTAATCCTACCAAGGCCTACTTGGGCACCTTTGACTGGGGCTTGTCCTTCAGTGGCCTGATGACGGTTTGCTTGGTCTTAGCCATCTGCATGATGCCATTGACGGCATCTTGGATTTTAGAGGCTTTGACATGTAGGGTTTAGGGTGAACTTTTGAAATGTGTAGCTGTTTTGGGCGATGCACCCCTAAACCCTAAACCCCTAAACCCTAAACTCCAAGCCGCTAAGGTATTTTGCGTCTACGAGCCACCGAGATCTTCGCAACGCCTTTCGAGCCGCGCCCATATCAAGGGCTCTTGGGGCCTGGTCCAGAAGCTTGGTCTGGCCTTTTAGGGGTTTGGGGATTTGGGGGTTGAGGGCTTAGGGTTTAAGAGTTCAGGGTTTAGGGGTTTAGGGTTTAGGGTTTAGAGGTTTTAGGGTTTAGGGTTTAGGGGTTTAGAGGTTTAGGGTTTAGGATTTAGGGTTTAGGGGTTTAGGGTTTCGTTACGTGGAGTACCTATCCTAGGGGGTGGAGTGATTGTGTGCTGACGGTTTCGGGCGTCGGCTGAAGAACGGCAGAAGGGGCAGTGCTGGCAGCCATCAAGTCCGGTTTCAAAAGGGTTTTAGGGTTTAGGGTTGTCCCGAGATGGGGTTTTGAGTTTAGGGGCGGTTTAGGGTTCAGGGGAAAAGTGTTTTCGGGTTTAGGGAGAAGCGTGGTCGAGACAGTGGACCTGGTCGGAATTATTGCCGATAGTATCTCCTTATCGCGCCTAGTCCAATGACACGATCATGTAGCCCGAAACCTTGTTCTGAATATTAAGGCCCATAGATTACCCCTCTTCTTTTGATAATATAAGCCGAAGGTGACTATCAACACATCTTAAACCCATCAGTCTGGGTCATCGCTTCGATTTGGGGAGTTGGCTTCCTCCTAATACTGACTAATGAGACGAGGGCGCCCATACTTTTGGGGGGTTGCCGGTGAACTCAGGAAGAAAGCTCTCTCGAGCCTTCTGTTCTTCGCCTTCTTCGTCCAGTTTCTCGGTCCTTGATAAGGGACTTAGCGTATGTGACCATGCTAGGGATCTACAGTCTACAGTGAACACTTCACTTTCCATTTAGTTCACGATACCACAACGGGGATACTTCATCGATGCAGCGCTGTTTGACATTTTTGAATTAGACTGGGTTCCTTAAACCCTAAACCCTAAACCCTAAACCCAAAAACCCCAGGTTTCTGGTCTCCATGACGACGACCGCCGGGCCCATGGTCCGGAGTCAGTGGGCCCATGTCAAAGTTCTCCAGCAGCAGATGTTCGGCATGCTTGGCATGGGCGTCATGATGCTAGGTCCCTGAGTGGTACCCTTTTGCCCTTTTTTATTTTAGGGACCCCTTGTTCAAACCGAGTAGTAGGAAAAAGGGTACCCTTGGAACCAAGGATGGCGGCCACCTATGTCTCTAGGTTCCTGAGTAGTACCCTTTTGCCCTTTTTAGTTTAGGGTCCCCTTGTTAAAATCGAAGATTAAGACAAAAGGGTACCCTTATTATTAAGGGGTTACTGGGGAACCTAGGTCTACAAGGTTACTGGGGAACCTAGGTCTACAAGGTTACTGGGGAACCTAGGTCTACAAGACATCCTTTCTCCAGATGAGCTGGAGGAAGACGATCTTCATCGCGATCGTTTCAGTGAATGTGCTCGATGCAGTCCCACAGTTTCTGGCTGCGTTCGATGTGGTGCGGAATCAATACTTCTACCTTGGCGAAGACGTTGTCAGCTCCATTCCGAACGCCATGTTGCAGCTGGTCTCCAACCTGATGATTATCGAGCTTACCGAGCATGGCCGCGAAGGTCTTTGCTACGGCCTGATTGGCACGCTGCAGCAATCCGCTTTGCCCTTCGCCACTGTCATCAGCAACCAGGTCTATGGGCTTTTCGACCCGAAGCTCTCGAGCCTGGAGAACTACATCTTGGACACCCCCCAGTTCCGATCGACGGTGGCTTGGTCCTATGTGCTTACCTACAGCACTTCGTTCCTTGCCCTGGCTCTGCGCCTGGGCTGTACTTGAAACGATTGTCCTATACTGAAGGTCAGCATAGTCCACTCTTACGAAGGAGCAAAAAGCACGCCCTCGACCTTCAACCCTTTACCCCAAACCCTCATCCCTAAACCCTAAACCTTCATGGAACCAGAACCCCAAGGCTGCCGATGATTCCATGGCAGAAGGCGGAGGCCCACAGGCGGAAGCGGGAGTGGAGCTCCAACTCTGCCCTGGGGGCTCCTTGGCTCTTAATTAGGGGGTTTTGGGGGCTTTAAGGGTCTATAGGGGCTTTAGGGGCTTTAGGGGTTTTAGGGTTTTTGGGCTTAGGTTTGAGGGTTTTAGGGGTTTTAGGGGGGTTTAGGGGGTTTTAGGGGTTTTAGGGTTTAGTGGTTAAGGTTTAGGGTTTATGGTTTAAGGTTTTAGGGGCTGGGACTTAGGGTTTGGGGTTTAGGGTTTAGGTTTTTTTTTCCGGGCGAGTTCAAGCCTGTGGGAAAGGGTTTAGGGTTTACGGTTTGGGGTTTAGGGTTTGGGGTTTAGGGTTTCGATGTGCTGCGAGGGATTTGGCCGGGCGAGCTCAGTTCAAGCCTGTGGAAAAGGGGGTTTAACTGAAATCGTAAATCGTGTACTGGCCCTTTGAGGGCTTTAGGGCGGCGGGTTTTATGGCTCAAGGCCTTGAGTTTCCTTCCGGATCTTCGGGCTCAGGCTGTAGAGAGGCTCCGTGGGACAACTTGTAGTGGCAGCAGTCTAGGAGGATGGCACTTGTAAGAGCAATATCGGTGATGGTGGTGCTATGTGATAATGATCATGCTACCAGTTTATATCCAAGCACACTTTACGTTTGGCTTTTGAAAGGCTGAGGTAGCAGTATTTTTGGCAGACTTTTTTCTGGCTTTGTGATTTGAATTCCTGCGGCCTTCATGGCTCGCAGTGTTCTGATGGGGTCGGTAGCGCAACATGACCAGCAGGCAGCTTTGTTGTTCAGAGTTCTAGGTTTAGGCACGTCGGCAAGATCGCTAAAAACCAGAGTCCCTTTTTCTTTTCTAGAAGTCCTAAAGCCTACTTGGAGGTTCATGGGTAGTCATAAGTGGGGTTATAAGTCCCCTAATATGTATAGTTACCCTACTTATAACCCCATTTATAACTACCCATGAACCTCCCTGTAGATCCACTAGAGCTCTGAGGGGTCGGCTACGTTTGACAGAGAGTATACGGTCCGAGGTCTTCGTGCTTCTGATCCCGGCGGTGTGTTTGGTCTATGGAGTCATTGTCTCTTAGACAGCCCACGGGAGAGCTTTACACTTTTTGGCCTTGCATAAGTTGGAGTTCGTTTGGGGTTTAAGGTGTAGGTTTTCGGTTTCGAATTTTCTTTGGGCCTTAAACCCTAAACCCTAAACGGGGTTTAAGGTGTAGGTTTTCGGTTTTGAAGTCTTGTTGGGCCCTGTTCTTGAAGAAGAGAGGTCTTGATGCTCACCAGCCAACCCGAGACAGCTTGCCTCAAGTGGGTGGGTGGCATGGGGTGCGAGCAAAGCTGAGCAGGGATGCAACATCCTCGAGTTTTCTGAAAAAAAGGTTCACAGGACGTCTGATCCAAAACGGGCTCCCTTGATACCATATTTCAGGCCAGGGGAACTAGCAGATGCTACTCACATCTTGATGCCGAGCCTGGAAGAGCCCCGGGGCCCTGATGTGAATTCAGTTCACGCAAAGTAGTCCTTGGTTTCGTGCGGGCCTGGACCTGTGTCTGGCGTCTTGAGACCAGCTGGAATTCCGACGAGCAGGAAGTTAAATGAAATCTCCAAAGATCAAAGCGGTTCCTGGCGGTCTCAGTTGGTGCAGTTTTGCCGAGGCTTACACGAGTTCAGTGCTCGTGTTAGGAAGTGCCTGGGAGTTTTGAGACATGCTGATACTGCTGATGGAATGTTCAAGCTTCAGGTTTAAGAGTCAGGGGGTTTGGGACTATAGGGTACCCAGGCGACTTCGCATAGAACGCTTCCGAGGGTAGTGAGCACAAAGTTCCTTCCCCTCCATCTTTGATGGAAGAACCCTGAAGGCTGCAAAGTCCAGGGTGGTGCATGGTGCCAATCCTTGAGCTCATGGTTGCGCAACAGATGCACCATAGACTCAAAGGCTCGGCACACCAAATCCGGGGAATGTTGCAGAGCACTTCGTCGTGCGTCTGATCGCCCAGAGGCTTCTTTGAAGACTCGTCGAGTAACCGCCTAGTCCGCGCTGCAACACGCCCTGGAGGGCTTTAGATTCCGCGCAGCGGCAGCTTCGGGGGCAAGCAGCGACTGCGTTCTTCAATTCCCCCATACTCTATGCACCCATCGCCGGTTTAGATCGTGTTACCAGCAGTACGACTGCTGCCACCCAAGCCGAGCACGTGCCCAGCTACCTTTCGATGCACGTTGCTCTGCATGTCCTGGCTTGCGGAAACGAAGAGCAGGCATCCCAACTAGGCGGAGTGTTAGGATCCTTTGGGGTGTAGGGCTTAGGGAAAATGTATGGAAGTAAATTTATGTAATGCAATGTCATGCATTGCACTGTAATGCAATGCAATGAAATGAAATGTAATGTATGTACGTATGTATGCATGTATCACGCGTAATTGAGCCGCGAACAATCCTCTGAATGCCGGCAGGAGCAAAAATGCATGTATGTATGTATGTATGTATGTACGTATGTATGTATGTATGTATGTATGTGTATATATATTATTGTATACATATTTGTACATATATGTATGTGTATGTGTATGTGTATGTGTATGTGTATGTGTATGTGTATGTGTATGTGTATGTGTATGTACATGTGTATGTGTATGTGTATGTGTATGAATGTGTATGAATGTATGAATGAATGTATGTATGAATGTATGTATGAATGTATGTATGCATGTATGTATGTATGTATGTATGTATGTGTGTGTATGCATGCATGCATGCATGTGGTGTGTGTTTATGTGTGTATATATATATATGAATATGTTGCTTTGTAGGAAAGGCTACTCCACAGTCAATCCCTATCGCATGTTTGCCTGACACAGTGGCCTAGGATACATTACACAATGCAGGATGTAGCCTATACCGTAGCACCATGTCCTACATTATCAGCTTGGCTTATTTATGCGTCTTGTTTCTGTCCAGAACACCAAACCTGAAATCCGAATGCTTAAACCCTGCAAGCCCTGATCCCTGAGCCGAGATCCAGGGAGGGTGGCATGGGCCCTGGCGTAACCACAGGTCTCCGACACACGAGGAGCTGACATCCTAGAATAGTCTGGGTCTAGGGTTTAGGTCATACCACTAGTGTTCCGTTTGTTAAAAGCCGACGATGCTCCTATGCTAAAATACTACAGTGAAAGCGCCATAACAACCGTCTTTGTGCCAGAAGGCTCTGTGCAACACCATAAACAACCCCTCCGTGCAAAAACCCTACGCGTGTGAAACCGTACTCTCAGGATTTTGATTCCCCTTATAAACCTTGATCCCTCATAAAGCTCTAAAGTCAAAATCATTTTCCTAACTGTGAAAGCCGTTGTCAGGATGGCATCAATCCTAAACTTTCAGCCCTAAACCCGAAGAAAACTTGGGCTACCCTGCATACTAAGTCAGTACTAAGTTCAGCTAGAAACAGGTGGACCCTAAACCCTAGCACCCCCCAGGATGGGCTGGGTGGTGCTGAATATCATTTCAAAGTTCCTCTTCATCATCTGGCTGCAGCGAATGAAGATGCTCGGCTTTCGGGTTTTTGGGGCCTCGGGCTTACAGTTAACCCTAAACCCGAAACCCTGAAACCCTAAACCCTAAAACCCTAAACCTAAATCCTAAAACCCTAAACCCTAATCCTAATTTCATAGGCGCTTGCCAGTCGGCCATGGGCAGCGACCCCTTCACCAAGGGGCGCCATGGCTTTCGCACATACAGTATGTCTAAACAGCAGATCTACTGTGCCATCAAGCTATGTGCCACCAAGCATTGGGACATAGTCAGTACTGACATGTATAGCTAAACCCCAATTCCGTCGACGAGGACCCCGAATCGGTCGTTTTTCAAGGGTTCAGGGGCCGAATTTCAATGATCTCGAACCTGATCTTTATGATTTCTCGCTGACTTCCATGATTTAGGGACGGGTTTGCCGCGCCGGTTGGAACGTGGTCTCTAGGATTTAGGCCCAGACCCGAGAAATCATTGAGCTTTCTAGTGGTCTCTAGAATTTAGGACAAAGTCTATATAATTAAGGGGTCGGTATATGGTTTAGGGTCCATTTTCTATTGTATAGCACCAGGGACCGCCAAAGAGATCTCTGTGATTTCGGCTTTCTATGATTTAGCACCAGGGGCCGCTAAATCATGGAGACCTCTATGATTTAGGGACGACGTCGATAACTAATTTTGAACCTGACCCCCCTGCCAGCTTGAATAGCCTCTCCGGAGTGTTCGATTTGTGAGAGTCCGGGCCGTACATGCTCCTACACCCCAGACCCTAAGCGCTCAACTCCGACCCCCGCCATAAATTTCTCCGAAATCCCGTTCTGCTCAAGATGGCCTCGGCTGCTCCTAAACCCCCAAAGCTTAAACCCTGAACCCCCACATCCGTAAACTCTAAACCATCCTAAACCCTTCAGCCCTAAACCCCTACACCGCAAGCCCTAAGCCCTTAAACCCTAAAGCCTGAACCCTTAAACCCTTCAGCCCTAAACCCTTAAAACCTAAGCCCTAAACCCTTAAACCCTAAGCCCTTAAAACCTAAGCCCTAAACCCTTAAACCCTTCAGCCCTAAACCCTTAAAACCTAAGCCCTAAACCCTAAACCCCTAAACCCTAAACCCTAGACCCTAAACCCCTTGAAGAACCCCTTAAGCCTTAAACCCTAAGCCCTTAAGCCCTAAGCCCTAAACCCCTAAACCCTAAACCCTAGACACTAAACCCCTTGAAGAACCCCTTAAGCCCTTAAACCCTAAGCCCTTAAACCCTAAGCCCTAAGCCTCTAAACCCTAAAGCCACAACCCTAGACCCTAAACCCATTGAAGAACCCCTTAAAAGCCCTAAACCCTTTCACTCCTAAACCCTAAACCCTAAACCCCTAAACCCTTAAACCCTAAACCCTAAAACCCCTAAGCCCGAAAGCCTAAACCCTAAATGATTCACTAAACCCTAAAAACCCTGAAAACCCCCAAACCCCTAAACCACCCTGTAACCCCTAAACCTTAAAGCCTAAACCCCTAAAGCCCAAACCCAACCCCAAAACCCTAAAAACCCTATGGAACCCTTTAAAGGAACCCTTAAAGGAACCCCATAACCCCACCTAAAGCCCAAGCCCAGGATGGTGCACCATGATAAACCCTAAAAACCCTAAAAACCCCTAAACCATCCTATATCCCCTAAACCTTAAAGCCTAAACCCTAAACCCTAAACCCCTAAACCTTAAACCCTATACCCTATACCCTAAACCCTAAACCCTAAACCCTAAATCCCTAAAGCCCTATAAACCCTAAACCCTAAACCCCACCTAAAGCCCAAGCCCAGGATG
>CAJNJA010005894.1:0-17360 GCA_905231915.1 Symbiodinium necroappetens
AACCTCAGGTTCAGGTTGTTGGACCCCCCCCGCCTTGGACCCGGCCCCTGGGGTTACAACCTGGGTTCAACCCCAACCCCCAACCCGCCCCTGCGGGGTATGCTCTCTTTCTGTCATCCTCCATCATGTTGAACTTAAATTTTTTGTCTGTCTTATGCATCTACATGGTTGTGCTGATTGACTTTTGAAAAGACAATCGATGACATGGCTGTTCTGTGATTTTGTGCGAGCTCTCGCGAAGCAGATGCGGCAACAGATTGTTCGCATGGCCTACGGAGTGGTCACGGAAAGATGACAGACGGCAAAACAGCCATGTTTGCTTTGCTTAGGATGCTCAGATATTTGATTGATGGCAGCGGATGGCGGCACAGGCCAACGCGAATCACCGTTGTTGCATGCTGCTTATGATCTACAGAATCTACAGAGCTTTGAGCTGGGCGCGTCACACGCAAGGTTTTGATTTTAACTCCGTCTTGGACTGGACAGCGGCGATATACAGAAAGATCTGCCAGAGATGACTGCTAGACAACGGTTGATCATGTTTCTGCTTCCATGTTGCGGAATGCAAACTTCAGCGGAAGTCGAATGCACTGTCAAATGCCGGCAATGTTAAAAAAAACAAAGTTTCTCAAGTGCTGTGCATTGTTCTGAGCGTAGCGAGTGTTTCCACTACTTTTGATGTCTGGACTTCGTCGTATTACATTAGAAGGTGAAGAGGTTTGAGCCGTGAGCATATCGCGTCTGCGGCAGTGCTACCCGATATGGATGAAAGCACTGTGTGCTATGGATCAAAGTCACATGAATGCAGGGCAGGATGCATTGCACTTAGGAGGGGTGTGACTTTTGACACGCATTGAGCATTGACTGGAATCCGTAGTGTTTTCCTTGGGGTGCATGGCGTGAAAAAGTGTTCTCCATTTCGAGGATTTGCGACATTTAAGCTTTAAAGTTCTTGGAAAATTTTTTTGTGTTGTCCAAACTTTTGCCGACTTACGCTTGGGTAAGCAGCCCCACGTAGAAGTCTGAATTGGAACTCCGTGGGGATGAACCCCAGCATCCAAACTTCGGCTGGGCTCTGGAGTAAAATAGGTCAATCAGATTCGTATAAACCAGAATCTTATGTACTGTGTATTGGGCGAGTGCTGCGACGTGCGGCGCCAAAATCGGGTTCATCAATCTGCGAATTCATTCGAATAAGATGACATAAGTTGATGACGAAAGTCTGAAAATCAATATTGTGCCTGTATGGTGCGGGTAGTGAAAAGAAAACAACAGCTTTGCGCGTGACGAGGACGTTGATGAGGCTGAAGATGATTGAAGATGGAGATAACTTACCTTTGGTTAGTAGGGAATGGAAGAATGGTAGTAATGGTACTTATAATAGTTCCCATTCTTCCATTCCCTACTAACCAAAGGTAGGATAATGAGCCGAAGCCGAAGGACAATGACATGAACTATGCGGTTGATGACATTGAAAAGAAGGACATTGTCGAATATGCTATCGGAGATTCTGACATGGTGACGACAAATATGCAACAGTGAAAGTAAATTGTACATATTCAGCATGAAGATGCAACTGAGGAAGAGAACGTTTGACAAGATGGACAACATCGGTTATCCCCAGATTGACCTGCACTGGAATCCAAAACCGGGGCAAATGAACTCACGAAAGGGTAGCCGAAGCCAAAGACTGAAACCTCGACGAATTTTGCTTCGCCTGTACATCGGCACACGCCGGCCATGCGGCGCATTGAGCGGCACGGTCGCCCATTGCATCGTCCCCATCTGTTGTACAAAGCTTACACCCTCGCTAGCTGTTTCATGTTGGGCCAGGCAAAGGCTCATATGTGGATGCCACATGAATGGCAAAAGACGAGGCATACAGTTATTTGCGCATGAATGTCTTGTAGTGCCAGTGTTCTCACATGAAGGCAAGCCTATCCGACAATTCGCCAGCACTCGTGCGAGGAATTGTAGCATTGTAGCATTGGTAAATTGAGTTGGTTAATGTCCGGCGTGAATATCAGTGGTTATGTTTCCTCTCGCATATGTCGTTCTGAAAGAATGCTTTCAGAGTTTGCCCCGGCGCTCGGTCTGAATGAAAAGCAAGTTCCCGATAGATGAACCCGACACCTTCCACCGAAATCTTACAGCCCGTGAGGTGCCAAGATCACTGGCTGCTGCTTCTGCATCTGCGCGGGGTCAGCAGAAAGAGCTAGGCCATGAGCGCGGCTTGATTTCACGAGGCAAGCGTGGAAGAACATGACCACCGCAGCGTTACTTTCGATGCTGTCGCATATTGGTGGCCTGACGGAGGTGATCCTCACAATTACTGCATTGTCGAGGAAGCAGAAATTGATCAGCAGGCATCTGGCAGTTGCCAGCAAAGATTTGTGTGGCAAGCAAGGAAGGCAATTTTTTCGAGGTGTTGCTCGTTCGCGGCTGGGTGATGGGCAGAGTGCAACGGGCTCACCTGCGTGTTGTCAATTCATGGGATGTGTTTTGCAGTTCGGTGCCTGAGGCTGGACCCATGTTTGGCAGAAATTATCGCTTCGATCCGGCCTCAGTGCACAGCAGCCCCGGCCTTTGATTGAAAATGGTTGTCTTGTAGCAGGCCGTTGCAAGCTTTCGAAGCAGAGGTTCCGCCCCCTGACGGAGAGAGTTTTTTGAGATCTGCCTTGGTGATGTTCTTCAGGTGGAAGATCCGTCTCCCGGCCTGCGAATGGGGGGAATGCAGGTTCTTCCGTCAGTTCAAGAGGTCATGCGAGATGGGACGTAGCCGCGTGGCTGCAGGTTCAGCTCCGATTTACGTCTGATTCTGACATCGACACCGGGAGCCTCGAGGCAGTGTCGTGCAGCGGCACACGCCGTGCTGTGCCGGTAGTGCAAAGACTTCTCTTGTTAATGCGTTTGCTTCCGGGAGCCTTCCCACGAATTGCCTGAAACTTCAAGTGATCTTTGAACAACTTCTGGTTTCGTCTAGCCATCAGAACACCTCGAGATAGTTGCCCGCAGTACAGTGTTTTGCTTTCATGTGTCGAGGGGTGACCGGCGAAACCCTATGCATTTCATTTGTTTGTTTGTGATTCTCATTTCCACGGTGTCGTGACCTTCAGGACCTACGCTTTCGATATGGGCCAGAATATTCAGATGTGTGCGCCGGGGCGGCTCGTGATGTCGTTGAAAAGTACTGAGAAGCCTTCGCCCACTTTGCCAGCAGGTCCATCCTCGCCTTGTTCTGTCGAAAGAGTTCCTGTGAAGAGGCAGTGCCTTCAATCGGCCCGATGTTTGGTTTCTGCCCACCAGATATTTCTGGACAGCTTCTGCTCATGTCTGATGACAGCTGGCTTGTAGCAAGCACCACGATGGCAACATCAGAAAAGCAGAGGGGCATGATCTTCTTGGTACTCCTGCAAGAAGAACCTTTGAGTCCGCAACACGGGTGCGCTTGCGATGGCCGGAACTGGAAACCGCCTATCCAGCTACGGCCACCATGCCGCCTCCTTGGTTGCATGGTGCCGCTTTGCCGAAGTCATGCTTCTGCAGTCTCCCCTCAGGTCGGATGTTCCTGACGTCGCGGATAGTTGTCAGAAGCAGCGCTGCGACCTCGAGTGTCTGGGCACTGTGCCGTGTGAACTATACTGTAAGCTGAAGGTGTCATGCTGCAAGGCTTGGGCGATACGATGCACGCGCCGCCGGCCAAGAGGGTATAAGGACCGGCCCTAACCCTTAGCCGCCTTAGCCCCAACGTCTGGTTTGGGCCATTTTGGGCTGCACTGGACATGTTTTGATCCGTCACGCGCCACTCCAGTGGTCCGGCATCGGCAGTCTCACTCACCGGGGCCGAAGATGCGAGGTTCTTGCATCTCCGGCTTCTCCGGGGCCAAAGATCCCCGAACCGAGTTAGCCCAGGCAGGCCCGCCCCGAGCTGTCGTCTTCTCTCTTTGATTTTGTGGGCCTCCACCCTGTTTGGGATTTCCCCCTTTTGGAGGCTCAGGCTCCTGTCGGCCTCTTGCAGCTGCCCCGCACGCGCGGGGAAAGGCTCCCCGCCCGGGGGGTGCGGCGCCGCCTCTCGAGGTAGACTTTTGAGTTTTGTGCAGGCTGCGGCATTTGGAGATCCTTGACCAAGTTCCCTTCGATCTCGTGAATGCTTACCAGGAACGTGGTGAGCCCAGACGAAGCTTATCGCGCATGCGTCCCTGAGCTTCGGGCCTTCTTTGTCGCGGGCCACAAGGTGAGGCAGAGAGAGGTCAGCTTGTTGGTGCGGCTCGAGGCTCCCAGGTTCAGTGAGTCGCAGGTCGCGCTCCCGATCAGCTTTTGTTTTCGTGGGAGGCCCTATCGGGAAGATCCTGAGACGACATCGACAGGATGATTCGACGACTTTGATCCGAACAATGCTTAAGGTGGAGTTTTGACACTGACGAGAAGAGCAGCGTTGCATCACAGCTTGCCCAGACCTCTCCCAGTCTTGGAGGCATGTGTGGAGAAACGCTGGGATCCGATGCTCTGGGACACTTTCGTGGAAGCCGTGCAGACAGACCAGTGCGTGCCCAAGCTTCATTCTTCAGCCTCGGTGCTTCCATGTCAGTGTTTCAGTTCGGTGGCCAAGGCATCGGCTGACTCCCAGCGATATTGGTCTGGTGTTGTTCTGCTTCATGAAGGCGCTGCTATGATCTTGGCAGGCCCAGTGAAGCAACGGTTCATCTGACAGGCGGACTACCGACGTGACGCATCCCTGGTTCCAGAGCTGCTGAGGATCTTGGCCTCGCTTGCTGCGATGCCAGGCCTTGAGGGGATCTCCCCCTGTAGATCCTTGTATTACTGTAAGGGAAGTATGCTTTGCTGTAATATAATATGGCAGTAAAGTTTTGTATAGTATGATATAATGTAGTGTGATATACGACTTACATACAAGACTTAAAGGAGTCCCTTTTCTGCCTCAGCTGCATATCCTCGGGCTGCACCCGGACATGCTTCGAATACGCTGGCGACGGTCGCCACAGTCCCCCCGCTCAGACTAGGGCCAGGGATGCCCTGGGATGCCGCCATAGACGCTTAGCCGTAGCCCAGAGATCTCAGGCATCCCTTCCCACAAGTGGGCGGAAGCATCGGAGAAGAAGCATGCTGGGAGCCCAAGACTTCAAGAGAGGGAACGCCCCGACCTTGTTGGAATGCTTTTGGCAACTTTCCCCAAGAGGCAGACCGGCGCTCTGAAGGCTCAGAACGCTCGGTTTCCATAGCACCTGGGCGACTCTGACGTTGCACATGGCAGGCGAGGCCAGGAGGCCGTCCTGCGAAGAAGGCGCGGCATTTCGTGGGAGAGCTGGGGAGGAGGGAACTTGAAGCTCATTGCAGGCATCCTTTCCTGAGTATGCCTTGGACTTAGCGGCTTGGCCGTGCTCCTTGGGTCTTGCGCTGGAGCGTCGGCTGCGAGGCTTTGCTTGCGAGCTTTGCCGCGGCCCAGAACTTCAACTTGGGCTCGGCCCCGAGAAGGATAGACGTGTCAAACATGGGGCGTCGAGGGGGGGGGGGAGGGAGCTCGCAAATTTCAACAGCGCGAGGCAAGGCCTCCGCGGACGACCTGGCCAAGTTGTGCACTCGAGCTTTGCAGAGTGGCTTGGGCTCTTTTTTGGTTTTCTATTGATTGCGATGGCTCCTGCAGTCTCAAGTGTTGTGGACTCGTAGATGTTCACTCGCAGGTTCTTCTGAACTTTCAGGCCGTGTCCTGTGTCGATTGGTGCACCACAGCGGCAGCATCTGCCTGAGCATCACCACTTCTGTCATGTCCACTTATACCGTACCTGTGTCGCTTCATGTAATGGAAGCTCTGGTTGCAGCGATCCAGGTCTTATCCAGGCGACTGGAGGATGCGGTCCCGTCCTTGCAGCCTCCTTTGCTTTTTTGAGCCGGTGTGCGGTCAAGAAAGGCCCTGCGTTGAAGCTGCTGTTGGGGATGCAGAAGGAGTCTTGCGCTTACAGGCAACACTAAGAGCTGTGCAAGCATGTTCATCTCTGTTTGCGTGTGCTTGCCTTTCTGTTCAGCTGAAAGCCGACTGCAGGTTGCTAACGAACAGGCAACAGCCAAGTGGACCGTTTCGTTGTGAAGGGAATTGCGGAACAGTTCTGCATCTTTGTTGATGTCCTTTCCAGTGGCGATCCCCCCTCCGGCGGCAAAGTTAAAATCACACGGACTAACAGTCGCACATTGACTTGACCGGCGATCCCTCCCCCTTGTCCACAAACGTGCGTCAGCTAGACCAAGCCGGCAGAAGTACATCTCCCATCAGGCCTGACAGGAACGAACATCTCTGACTGCGACCAATTCCAAATCCTGGAAGGCGAAAGAACACACACCCTGCAACCATCTACAAACTATCATTAAATCAGAGCTCAGCGTCGACAACATGTGAAACGGGGGCGTGAGAGCATTGTTTGTTTCGGTGATCACCGGTTACGATTGTCCGACGAAGAGCGAGGGCACCAGAGTGTAAAGCTGTGTCGGTTCAGGATTGCATAGATTGCACTCAGGCTTCGGCAGCGTCTACTGGCTCAGCAAGCAGGCTTGCCGCGAGCAGTAAGCATGCGATTTTCAGCCATGCATTCATCCAGGAGCGGAAGCGGCAATATCAGCATCTGATCTATGCCTGGTAGCGCATGCCTACGCATGGGGCTTTGACGCCCCCAGCACAACAAATCGCTTTGCTGGTAGCTGGGCTGAAGGCGCAGATTCCGCAGCGAGCGGACAAAGGCTTGTTTCAGGACCAGCCTCAGACGGGTCTTTTCCGCTTGAATTGCACATAGCACGCAGGAAATTGAGAAGAGACTCTTGGATGGTGCATCGCTTGTCGAGTCAAAAGCTTAGCAAGAGCTTGAGTTTGAGTTTTCCTTTCATCTGTCCTCCCAGTCCTTGGTGCCGTTGCAGGCTCGGTGCTGGCGAGCTGTCCAACTTGGCCAATGCCAGCTTCTCGGGTTGAGGCGGCATTTCACGGTTTGTTTTTCTGATCTTTGGAGGCCTTCTCCAAGCTGTCGGATGTGGAGCGCAGCGGACATGTGGAGTTATTCCACAGGCACTGACTTGAAGGGAGGTCTACGGCGCAGAGAATGCAAGCACATGCATGGTTGCTGGCTGGCTGCAGCACCAATGCTTGGGTCCAACCTAAACCTACCAAGCTAACCAGAGTTTACACCGAGCTTCAGAGACAGCACGGAACACCGAAATCGTGGTTGAATCTCCCGCTGATAAAGCCTTGCAATGGAATGGCTCGTGAGCTGAGTTCCAAAGGAACGGTTCCAGGGGAAGAGGAAGTCAGCGAAGTCTTTGTTATCGGACGTGCCTTTTCTGGTAACGATGGTGCCCTCGAAGCCATTGATGGCAGCTACGAGTGGATTGAGTTTGATACGGGAGATCCCCAGCAGGATGAGGAGCTCCGCGACCTGCGGCTCGAAGCCGCCAGGCTCACTGCAGCAGCCTGCCGTCTTGGCAGATACTCCTTCAACGAAGCGGACGTGCCTTTGGTGAATCTGCCAGAGACGCTGGAAGGCACTCATGTGGTGCTCAATGTAGACGGCACGACCCAGCAGGAACAGACCTTTGAAACTGAGTTTGTCTTTCACGAGGCCGAGGACTGCTCCTTGACGGAGGTCCTCCTTGGCCTGGCGGCGGAGCGTTCCGTGACGGTACTAAATGCAGGCAGCCCCTACAAGATCGGGGGGAACTTCGCGGAAGGAGGTGCCGTTGAATTTGAAGAGATGCTCTGCATGCAATCTACCTTGCAGATGTCCCTCCGCCGTGCCAGCAAAATGGCTGCAGAGCATGGTGTGAGGGCCTCGGGGCATGCGAGAGTGAATGGCAAGTCGTGGGATGTTCACATCCCAGAGTATGGGGCCGTCCTTAGCCCCAACGTGGAGATCTTTCGGGCCGGTCCGGAGTCTGGCTTTCCATTCCTGGAGGGCCCCCTGGTCTTGGCATCCATAATCACCATGGCGATGCCCAACTGCAACCAGGATCTGGATGAGCCCTGCGATGTCCCCGACTCCGCCGAAGAGTATCAAAGGCATCTCTTCGCGAAGATCGCGTGCAGCCTCGAGCTAGCCATGGCCATCCGGTCCCGCACTCTCGTCGTGCCTGCGATCGGCTGCGGCAGGTATCTGAATGATCCCAGCACGGTCGGAAAGGTCCTATCTGAAGTGTTCCACAGCCGCTTCATGACGGCTTTTCAGGAAGTCCATTTCTTCGGGGAGGAGGAGTTCTTGCTTGCATGCTCGAGCCTCCAACGGGAGACGACGCTTCCCGAGCTGGAACAGCTGGGAGCGCACACGCGAGAGCGGAGGAATGCAGCAGCCTGGCTCCAGGACGACCCTCTGATGTTCGCTCCAGAGTTGGGAGAGTCTGAGACGATTCTCGATCCGGAAGAGCCACAAACTCAACTGGACCTTGGAGATTTGCCGAAGGGTCGTCCTCGGCAAAGGCCTTCGGCCTTGGACGGCTTGTCGGACTTGGGCCTCAGTGCGGGCAGCGCAGGCAGCACGGGTGCAGCTGCCGAAGCCCTCCGAGGCTCCGCCGCGGGCTCCGCCCCCTCGGGCTCCACCCGGCCCCGGGCTGCCCAGGTCGACGAAAGCAGCTTCCAGTCGCTGAAGAGCACCGTCGGGAAGGTCTCCAACCAGCACATCAGATCCCTGGAGACTCTGCAGACGTCTCTCTCCGAGCTCATCTCGGAGAGGACCGTCAAAGAGCAGCTGGAGGCCCTCCGGCGTGAGGCTCTCGCCCTTCAGGATCAGAGCTCCGTGGTCGAGGCGCAACGCCTCGAGTTGGAGGAGCGAGGGGCCGAGTTGGCGGCCCGCCGAGAGGAACTTCTCACCCAGCTTGAGCAGGCCAGAAAAGTGGCAGGCGGATGCCGGATGTCCTGACCCGGAGTCAAAAGAGTCTCAGTCTCAGGGCTTTCGAAGTAGCTATGCCGGGTGCTATGTCAAGTTTACTGAGTTAACTGTTTAATGTTTCATGAACCTTCACTGACAGGGTCCCTTACCTTTCTTTCGCCTGCGTATTGTCAGATGAGTTCCGGGTGAGAGAGTGAGAGAATTCAGGGGCTGGAACTAGACCGTCCAGACATGTCGAGAGACGGCGAAGACCGCATGTCCTGGAGGTTGGGATACCAGCTACTGAACGTGTGCTTCCCCCGGAGATGCGAAGTTCCTCAGATCACACTGGCAAGAGCTTTGAGGTCCAGTTCAAGGGAGCCAGGAGAGGTGAGGGACCAGGCGGGCATCTAGTGCAGTCAGTAAGCCTTTTCCGCTTGGATGTTTCAGGCAGAGACGCAGCTGCGGACAGCCTCCGTTGCCTTGAATGTCGGTCGGCTTAGAGGGCAAGGTGCTCCTGCTTTCCGGGCTTGCAGACGCTGTACAACCGAAAGCACAAGTCTTGCAGTCGGACGTAGCTGCAGCTGAGCTCACACGAGCCGATTTCGAGGCTTCTTTCGCTCACCATGGGCTCATTGCTCCAACTAAAGCCTTCCAAGCAAGAAGTGACGTGCAAAGCTGCAGCAGCAATCTAATTTAAAGCAAGGTTTGTTGAATGCTGTGTGCTGGGGGAAATCCTGAGTCATGGGCACTCCGACAGTTCAACGGTAGATGACGATGCACCTGATGACTACCTGGTAAAGGTCCGGGGACGTTCGCTGATTAGCTGCGTATAGCTACTCTGTCTTACATGACTGACCCAGGCATTCTCATCAGCATCGGTTCGGCATGAGCCGTATTTCGTCGCTTGCCAAGAGAACCTGCCGGCCAGGTCCTCACAGTGCAGAGCCTTTCTTCTCCACCCTGCAAGGAAGCCCCAGAAACTCTGCGATATGCCTGGGTCCGAGGCCCTCCTGCATTCGCCCGAGTGCGACATGCGAAAGTCTGCAACCTAGCGCTGAGCAGCTCGTGGCATCCAAAGGCTTCTGCTTCCACTCAACTGCTCTCGACTTGCTTGGGCAAGGCTTGCCATGATAGCACATGCTTATGCCGTGCTGCCCTGGCTTGACTTTCGAAGAAGATGACACCAATTCTCGCCAGATGACAGTGTAGCGATCTGCAGCGATGCTAGTGGTCGGTGCAAGATGGTACAAGGCATGCGAGAACGTGCCAGGTTCGCGTCAGCCTTGTGCAGAGTTCCCTTCTTCCCCTGATCTGGGACCGTGCGCTCTCGACTTAGAGTGGACTTCCTTTTGGTCCTTGGCCCAGCCTGGGGCAGCCGAGGAGCCGACTTGCAAAATCTTGTGATGGCCAAAGTGCTTCGCTCATCATCTTCGCGGCCACCAAGGCCAAGTCAAGTCAAATGCAAGGTTTAGGGTTTAGGGAGGACAAGCTCCAACGAAAAACCCTAAAGCCTCAGCCCGAGACCTTCATCCCTAAGCCCAAAGCCTAAACAGTGACTCTTACACCGAAGCCCCTGCTGTGTAGAGACGCCTGCAAAAAGCCCGTGTCAGAACGAAGCCGTTACAGTAACCCTTTTCGTGCTACACGACGATTAACACCCTGAAGAAAACCCTCTAAGACCCATAGAAACCCCACTAAGCCACGAAGTCACTAAGTCCTATAAACAATTGTGCAAACCTTGAAAGCAAGCCTTATAGTATCCCAACCCTTGATCCAGGCTTCGGCAGTAAGCCAACCTTCAGGCTCGCCGGCTTTGGCCCTTGTGTGGCTAGGGATGGCCAGGTTGATGAGAAAGTTTCGGTTCCAGGCAGGGGCATTTGAGGTGTTAGGGTTTAGGTTCGGGTTGCTTTAGCTTCCTTTCGGATGCACACAAGCTTACCCCTCGCCGTACGCGTCTTTACCTAGAACAAGGTGACCCCCACACCTTCCATAGCCGAGGGCGTGGGCCCTGACGCCCCAAACCTTGACCTGAATGGAAACCTACCCTGACCTCATCTGCTGAGCCCAACTCGGACCTCGAAAGCTTCCAGTTCACCATGGTGGGCTCAAGGAAAACACTGGGTTTATCGGGTGCACTACTTAGTACTCTATATATATATATACACACACACACATCTCTCTCTCTCTCTCTCTCTCTCTCTCTCTCTCTCTCTCTCTCTCTCTCTCTCTCTCTCTCTGTCTCTTCGATGCAGCCACTCCCGGACCTGCCACAGCTTTATGACCAGGCATGGGCTTGCTGCACGCAGTATCTTCACGTTTCCTGGACTTGCTCAAAGGCCTGTGACCGCCATGTGTCGTGAAGTCTCCAGCGACTGTTGCGAGCAAGCATGTAGACTAGCCACTGAGTGCTGTCGTCCTCAGGAGACGTTGGGCGGGTCTCAGCACAAAACCTCGTTGTGACGGCGTGACCTTTGTCTCATGCTTCAGGAACATGTGCGGAACTGTGAGCACTGTTGCTGGCAGGTACGCGCTTGCGAGAGGAGGCTCTGTAAATTCCGTGGCTTGCCAAGATGGGTTTGTGCAGTTTATGCAGCAGCGAAGTGAGCCTTTGTCGCCTTCAGCAGGTGTCGCAGGAGCTGTGGATTCTCAGTGCCGAGCGCGGGGTGGATGGACTCAACCATCTGTCACTCTCTGAGGCTTGTGCCTTAAGTCGCAAAAGCAGGTGATACGACTTGCTATGTTCTGTTCAGTGCCACAAAAGAGACATCTCGTAAGTCACGCCTGCGTGGTTGGAGGCCGCAAACTTGGCTGCTGCTCTCGCCGAGGTGTACAAGACAATGCAGGCTTCTGCACTTTTTGTTTAAAATGCCGTTTCCAGTTTGGTGTAGGCAGAAGTCATGACGCCAGTGCAGCCCGTGCAGCCTAGTGCATCTGGAGGATGGGACGACCAGCCGGCAGGCATTCATGAGCTACTTTGTGGCACTGCCTCGACCTGAGAGGTCCAGGCAAGTCTTGGCAAAGCTGTCGAGAATGGCACTGGCAGAGACAAGGTCCCAACGCTTGGAGCGCGAGTTTTCAGAAGGTGCCACCACCAGGCTGTTGGCTGCAGAAAACACGAGATCATACCAGGTCTTGACATTCGCAGAGTGTGAGGTGTCCTTCGCCTGAAGCTGTGGCCAAGCTCGTAACCGCTTTTGGAGCAGCTCAGCTGCGTGCTGCCGGATGGCAGCTCCAGAAGTGTATCGGTAGTCTTGGCTGAGGATGTCCGCTGCCACGAGGCTGCCGGCATTTCGCAAAGGATAAGCAGGCGCGAGTGGAGAGTAGTGCACCTGCAAGCATGAAGCGACCGATAGCCGCAAGTGGCAGAGGGCTAGGCTGGGGTCAGTAAGGCTTTCCTGTCTAGTCAGCATCTTCTAGACCGACTACCAGCATTCTCTGGTCAACGCCAACTTCCTTCAACTTCCTTGATGTTTTTCGACGGAAGTTTCATGCATAGCATGATCCTGTAAGCGCGATGAGAACATAGATTGCTTCTTTGCCTTCACTGTCGGAACTTGGGGCCTGCGCATTTTTGCTTACTTTGCCTCTGCATTCTTGCAAGCACAAGAGCGAGGGAGCATGCGCAGGAAATGTCTACTGCCTGCGTCAGGGACTCGGGCATTCAGCGACACGCTTTCTGTAGAAGTCCTCCGACCTTGCCCAGGCTGCTGCGCAGCTCGACGGTGCCAGTTCGCTCTGTGGCCCAGGCACTGTCTAATCTGCAAGTCTGCGACGAGGACTTGATGCAGGCCCCCCGGGCTCTCACAGTGTCGGAATAATTTGGTCGGTAAGCAAGGGTATTGCCTTCGTAGAAGATCTCTGCACAGGCCTTGACTGTGGCACAAAGACCAACGCCTTTGCGAGGACGCAAAGGTTGATGTACATTTCGGAAGTTTTTGCAGATGTGTTCTGCTTTTATATTTCACCAGAAACGTGGAGAGTGCCAATGTGATTGTGCCTCGTCCTTTCAAAGAAAATGCCGTTGCTGCTTTTCCATGTGCTGCGCGGTTTCGGCGAATCAGAAATACAGCAAAGTCTTCCCAACAGACTCGCGCAGGCCGTACCGTCCCTCTCGCTTGACCCGCTACAAGTGCCCGCATGGTATGGAGGCCAAACGAGGGTTGTGCAGGCGCTGCCCTAAGTTCAGCAGTGCTGGGCAGGTGTCAGCTGTGAGGCCTGGGCATCATGATGGCAATCTGTCCTGCAGATGTTGTACGAGTTTTGCATCTGGGCTCTGGAGGAATCTTCATTGTCGCAGCAGCTCAGAAGTGTGCTCCGCCAAACTTCTAAGCGGGAGGAGATTGTGGTGCGAGCCATTTTTGAAAGCCGCGCCCCCACATGTGCTAAGTACAGGACGGCTTTCTGCAAAAAGCAGCGGGAAGAGAGGCAAAGCAGCTGTTGTTGTTCGTTGTGCGGGCCAGCCAAATTCCGATTGCCGTGAGGTTTTTTGTCCTCTGTGCTCACTGCACACATGGGTTCCACGTGATCTGTGAAAAATCCTAAACCCTGAAACCCTAAACCCAAAGCCCGAAAGGTGCAGCCGGCGGAGACGGATCCTGCTCCCAGTCCAGCCGCCAAACTTTCTTTGGCCAAGGGTGCCCTGGAGTTTCGAAGCCAGGCGTGTGGTCGAGCCGCGCAGCAGCTGCGTGCGCTGCGGTGGAGGCATCACAAAAAAGTATCATCCCTAAACCCGACACCACCCTAAACCCAAAACCCTAGAACCTTAGAGCCTTGTCAGGGCTTGGTGTCCTGGGCTGTTTTGCTTTCTGTGGCTGCAGGCCAAGCATGCAGGAGTCAAAAAACTTCTGGCCGGCCGTCTACGATCCGTGCAGGCCGGGCCAGGGCGTAAGCCCCTATGCAGCAGCCCTTTTCGTACCTGTAGTTTTACAATGATGTGTTCAGCTGGAAAATTCCGAAGAGCTGCCTGGCTCAAAACCGACGAGATGCATACTACACCAAGATACAGAAAGCTTCACCCAACTTGGGCACGACACTCAGATGTATGGGAGCAGACAGGGAGACAGATGCAAAACAGTGTAGACACAGTACCCGGCTCTTATGGTGTGCTCCTTGCAGCACATGTGCTGGATCGTCGGATCCTCAGCTTGCATCTCGTAAGACGTCCTTCAAACATGGGCTGAGCTAGGATGGTGTTGGCTCTGGTGGCGCTGCTTCTTGCCAACCTCGGGAGTGCCGGAGCTTCGGATATCCAGTCTCCAGGATCTTGTCTCGAGCGTTGCTGTATGCTTCGAGGCAGACGACTGGCCAACGTGTGACAATCGGGCGCATCTGGGCAGCATCGGCGATTTCGCAGGCATGTCTGGCTTCTTGAGTGTGGGCCTCCTTTGTAAGGAGCAGGGCATCCTGTAGTAGTACAGCCGTCGCCGATGCCGATCTTTCATGAAATCAGGTTCCGCGATGATGAGCTGGAGCCGGGCGGATTGAAACTACTGGGGGTCAAGGAAAGCCCACTAGGCCAGGATGCCACAAGGGTCCCTTTTTCTACTCCCGCTACAATGGTCTTGCCCAAGTCAGGCTACTTTCCCACAGCAAGGGCCGCCGCGACCCTGGAGCACTTCTTTCAACAGCTGCGAGAGGTCCTCAGCGACGACTGCCCGCTGCTTTCCGAGGGTTCAGCAAATCTTCGGGTTCCTTAAGTCGGGGTTTTAGGGGTGCAGGGGTTCGGGGTTGACTAGGGGTTTACGGATTCAGGGCTTTAGGGGTGTTGGGTTTATTCCGGCACCTGTGAATTACAGTTCCTTTGGTCCCGCTGCTGCCCCTAAGCCCTAAACCCTGCGCCCTCAGCCCTGGACCAAAGGCGTGTCCTGGTGGAAGTTGGCTTGCAGCCGGCAGCTGGACCCCTCCAGTGGCCCGGTCAGAAGATCCTCTTGGAGATCGCTTCATACGGGGGTCTGAAGTTGGTAACAGTATCCCCTTAGTCCCTGTGTTAGTTCTGCTATCAAAAAACCCCAAGCCATGGTTTGATCTGCTATAAAGGCCCCTGTTTTCGACCCCACGCACTAAAGCCTAGGGTCTAGAGTGTCGGCAGCGCGTAGGAACTGGTCCTCCGCGTCATTGTGGCTCCGATATTTCAACCATTCGGGCATGGTAGTGGCGGTGGATCCTGTGGAGGCGTACCTGCAGCACTGGACGGAGAGTCTGAAGGAGACTACATGGGAGTTTCCGACAACAGGGGGTCCAATATCGACCCTAAGTAGTACCAGTAGGATCCCGAATATGAGGGGATTTCGTCGACACAGACTGGCGCTTATGTTAGGATGCTACTTTAAACACAACGGCACAAGTCGTTATCACGGTTCGGTCATGGATATTCCTCTCATCGGTTAAACTGGACTGCGGAGGTTATTACGGTTCGTCTATACCGCAGAATTTGCAACTTAGATGGCAGCATGATACGGCCAGTGCGAGGTCTTCAACATGCCGTGTCCTGCGGCGTCTGACGGCTCAATAAGGTGTCCCTGATTTTCTGAAAAGTTCCCCCCCCACATGCAGTAAACCTTAGACCCTAAACCTTAAACCCTTAACCGCAATCCAAAACATGCCACCAAACCACCCTAAACCCTAAACCCAAAACCCTAAACCCTAAGCCCCAAACCCGAGACCCTAAACCCTGAACGCGGGTAGTGGGACTTTCTGGAACCGATTTCGCTGCCAGGGAGTTTCGAGGGAGTGTGGACAGCCTGCCCGTTCTGGGCTCACTGCTTCGGTGGAAAAAGGCCCTCAAAAAAAAAAAAGAACCCTAAACCCTAAACCCCTGAATCCAAAACCCTGAACCGATCCTGAAGGCCCCCTGCCAACCCCAAGAGCCCCATCCCAAGCTCTCGCGATGTCAGGCTGCGCTTTGAGTTTCCAGGCACTCTGCGGCCTCATTGTGCATCCTGTCCAAGACGACCTCTGGGAAATGTTCGGAGGTACTGAGTTGGGGCGTCTCCCTAAAGCCTAGATTTGGCATGAAATCCCTTGCTAGACCCTACATACCCCCCCCCAAAGCTGCAATAGAGTTGATGTAGATGTGAGCATGTTTTTTTTGTTAGTCCTGCTTCTCCAGCTATCGTCCCCCATCAAAAACGAAGGTCGAATTGCCGTACTAGTTACTAGTTGGAAAGCAGCTAGGTAGAGCTTGCAGGCACGAAAGTAATGTCAACCTGTGGTGTCTGCTCGAACTCATAGTCAGTTGCAGCAGCCGCTTGACTTGCACGGGCGTTTTTAAGAAAGGCACAGCCGAGGGCCAATGTTTAAGAGCTGAGCTAAGTCACGGGACCCATCGAGACCCTTCGCCCCCCACCTCTCAGGTACTATTGCCGGGGCCCAAGCCCCCCATGCTTTCGCCCGGTGGGCTTTCGTCAACGAGTTGGTCATCGCGTCTTTAGTGGGGCGTTTGTGATGTGTTGTTTCGTGGGCTCTGTGGTGTTTCTGGGGGCATTTCGTCGGAATGGTCTTTGAATGTATGGAGGGGGCCTCCAAGCTCCAGCTTGGCTGAAAGTTGGAAAAGATGGAGCAAGGACTTCGTTTCTGTTTTGTACATGGATCCAGAGACTCCCTTAGGCTGCTGCTGAATACAGCGGCCTGAATAGTCAGACAGATGATCCTGTTACAGTCCCTAAAAAGGGTCGTGTTACCGTACACCCCAAAACCCCAGTCCAAGTGTTTGTTTGGGCTCATACATGAGGCCACTTCGTTCAAAGCGGCTGAAGCGGCATGCATATAGGGGCCAGAAGAACTCATTATGGTATTGGGAATAGGGTTCCCAAAATAGTTATCGTATAGTATACTATAAAACCTTATTCTGCTTCCTAAGGCCCCTGTAAACAGAAGCGGCAGTATCTTCAGCTGGGTCCTTGTGTCTATATGTGAATATATACACCTTGTGTGCCTGAAGCCAATGAATCCAGCACGAGGCTACAACTACTACGTGGCTTTGCATGCGATTACAGGGATGGGGCGGGCCTAGGGCATTTCGGATTGTTGTTTTTGTTGCGGATTCAGGGTCTTTTTGCGGTACAGTAGAATTGGCCCTACTCGTTGCCAGGGGTTGCTGGTTGCTTGGCTGTTGTTAAAGCTTTCTGGCATGCGGATTTCAAAAACTGCAGGGGGTGATGCATGTCTCGGCTTTTCGAGCTGCTCCTCCGATTGGGGTGGGAGGTTGTAGTCAGATAGAGCACGCAGATTACCACGACGACGACGACGACTACTACTACTACAACCACTACCACTACCGCCACCGCCACCGCCACCGCCACCACTACGACTACTGCTGCTGCTACTGCTGCTACTGCTGCTGCTACTACAACTACCACCACCACCACCACCACCAATACTACTACTACTACTACTACTACTACTACTAATGCTACTACTACTACTACTACCACCACTACTGCCACCACCACCACCACCACTACTACTACTACTACCACCACCACTACCACTACTACAACTACT
>CAJNJA010005895.1:0-17360 GCA_905231915.1 Symbiodinium necroappetens
TTTTTTTTTTTGGGGGGGGGGGGGGTATCAAGATGCGGATGGGTATCAAAGGGCCGGGTGACGGGTTTGCGTAGATTCTGCACGGACGCAAACTCCTCAATCAGCTCGAGCGTAGTGGCGGGCACCCAGTCGCCTGCGTCTCCGAAGGCTTCCGGGCTTCATACTTCATTCCCGTTAGAGGGTTTAGGGTTTAGAAGGTGCACAAAACACGTGTGTTGGAGATCCCGATAAACGAAACCATCAACCAAACGTGTTCGATGGGTTTAGGACTTCGGGCGGGGAGAGGTGGTTGTTTGAGAAGCCCTCGGCAATCTCATAAGGAACTTCTCTCAAATCCCTAATTACTCAGATCACAAAGTCGTACTCCTTGAGGTATGTCCGGCGATTCAAAGAACGGGGCAGTGTTAAGGACTCTTAGTATTAAAAACTGAGTTTACAGTCCCTGGAGCATCATTCTAACGTTAGATGATGGAACCAATCTCCAAGCTACAAACTGTTTACATTGAACAGCAGAAAACTTGTCTTGTACAGAACTCCTCCTGAGACGCACACACACAATGGATGAACCCTTAACCCTAAACCCTATGGGTAGTTCTCCAGAATAGGGTCCAGTACGGCAGCCTTATAATAAGGACCCTAAAACAAAATCCTAATTTAGACGACTACCCCTATAGTACCCTTATGGAACGCTGAAACGAACCCTAAACCCTAAACACCTAAACCCTAAACCCTAAGGATCCGCCCTAAGAACCCAGCTAAGCACGTCCTAGGGAGCTCTTGCTAAACCATATCCCACGAGTTAGGGTTTAGGGTAGGGGTGGGCTGGGGTCCTGATAAGGTCTGAGTGTAGTGTTGAAGATAAATATAACTCCTGCATTACCTTATTAAGGGACCCTAAACTATGGAATTATGGTATGGTCCTTGTTATAGGTAAAGCAGGACATATACCACCAACCTGAACCCTAAACCCTAAACCCTCAACCCTAAACCCTAAAACCGTAAAACCCTACACCCCAAACCCTAAAGAACTCAACCGTGTTTAGGGTATGCATGGCTAGTTCTCTAAATTAGGGCTCCTTTTAGGTTCCCAATATAGTACGGCACCCTTATAAAAAGGACCCAAAAGGGGACCATAATTTAGAGAACTACCCATGTAGAACCCTCAAAAATCCCATTATAGACAACCTTATAGAAACCCTTATAGATCCCTTTCAGGACCCCTAAAAGGGACCTTAATTTAGAGAACTACCCACATGCGGATCCCCATTTTGTCCAGCCAGGGCCAGGGCTCAGGGGGCAGGGAGTTCAAAATGGAGTTCAAAATGGGAATTGTTTTTTATAGGTTTAGGGTTTAGGGCTTATAGGTTTAGGGTTTAGGGCTTATGGGTTTAGGGTTTAGGGCTTCATAGGTTTAAGGCAGTTTGCAGGGGCTTAGCGGGCTTATAGGTTTAGGGCTGGTAGAGTTTACAGGGGGTTTAGGGCTTATAGGTTTACGGCTTGTATAGTTTTAAGGGGTTGAGAGGGCTTATGGGTTTAAGGTTTGTAGAGTTTATGGGGGTTTGGAGGGCTTATAGGTGACGGGCTGGTAGAGTTTATAGGGGGTTTAGGGCTCATAGGTTTAGGGCTTGTAGAGTTTATAGGGGTATAGAGGGCTTGTAGGTTTAAGGTTTGTAGAGTGTTCCGGCTCCAGCAAACAAGACGTGTTTGCGGAGCGCACCGCGACGCGCTGCCAACAGCCGCCATGCCGCAGCCGTACCCAGAGAGCCCAATACTCCTAAATTAAGGAATATACCTTAAACCATCATATTAAGACCCCTATAATTTAAGGTATATTCCTTAATTAGGGGGTATTGGGCTCTCTGGGTTGCATCTCCGGAAGCGACGGAAGTCGGAAACTTCCCAAGTCGCGACCCAAATCCGTCACCAAGCTCTTGGACCACGGCATCTGATCGATGCGCGGCGTCTGGGTGTTCATGAACCTAGAGACTCCAATATTCCTTAATTAAGGAATATACCTTAGATCATATTAGGGATCCTACTATCATGTAAGGAATATTCCTTAATTAAGGGATATTGGAGTCTCTGGGAAGTGCTGGAAGGCCGCGGTGGTCATCGCGATGAAGACCCTGGGCCCGATGTTGTTCACAGGCTCCTGTGGTTCAGGTTTAGGGTTTAGGGTTTAGGGTTTTTTTTTTTTGAGGGCCTTTTCTGTCGCTTGCGCTCCAAAGCCCTCAGAGGGCAGGCAGTTTTTGCCACTAACTACGTTTTAGGGTTTAGGGTTTAGGGTTTAGGGTTTAGGGTTCAGGCATCTCACAAGATCGTACGTGCTCATGCTGTGGCGGGACTTGAAGCCAGGCACCTCAAACTCTGTTCTGTCTTCTGCGGTCAACTCCGTGCCAGGAAGCGCCTTTCGAGCAAGATCGCGAAATGTCAAAGGCGTGCCGGATGCTGCCATATCCAAATCAGGCGCATAAAAGGTCATGATCTCTATGTCCCTCCCTCCAAATCGGGAAGAGTCGGGTTTAGGGCTTATAGGTTTAAGGCTTGTAGAGTTTATAGGGGTTTATAGGGCTTATAGGTTTAGGGCTGGTAGAGTTTATAGGGGTTTAGGGCATATAGGTTTAAGGCCTGTAGAGTTTATAGGGTTTATAGGGCTTGTAGAGTTTGTAGGGTTTAAGGGTTTATAGGGTTTAGGGCTTCTAGAGTTTATAGTGTTTAGGGCTCGTCGAGTTTCTAGGGTTTAGGGTTTATAGAGTGTTTAAGGCTTATGGCTTAGAGGGCTTATAGGGTTTAGGGCTTAAGGGTTTAGGGAATACTAAGCAACCACTATAAAAGCCCCGCAAATCACAAGCATCCCGAGTAGCAAGTGGTCAGAAGAGCCTGCCGAACTTGATCAGACGCCTTTGCTCGGCACATCATCCCTGAAGTCATCCCTGCATTGCCAGCAGCCTCAGCATCCAAGATCTCTATCTTGCAAAGCAACAAGACAAAACCTTATGGCCTGAGGGTTTTTTATAATTAAGACTGGTCTTTGTAACAGCAACGGGGCGTCGAAGCCGTAGATTCTGAAGCAAGGCAGAAACAACCGCAGCCTTCGTAGCTCACCTCCACCTTGACGCCCTGTTCTCGGTACACCTGCAGGCGTGGCTTGGGCCTTGGGTTTCGGGGGCATCGTGGCCGTGGTCTTTGGCCTTGATAGTCGTCTCGTAGCAGCACTTGAATGAAAAACACATTTGCATCCTTTCTCTGCCACGACCACAAAAATCAGCAAACCGCAGTGGCTACGATGAAATCGGACAACAATACTCGATTTGTTCTCCGCCTGAAGAGGAGTGCCGGTGGCGACGATGAGGATGATCATGGCGGCGTCATCATCCGCATCATCATCACCGCCGGTATCACTACCGTTCTGCTCGCTATCGCTGTCACCAGCAGCACCATGGTCGGTAACAGCTTCCATGCTTACCATCGCCATCATCACCAAGCATCATCAACGCCATCATCCTCATCGCCACCACGATGATCATGGTCATCATGAACACCAACATCAACATGATCAGCAATACCATCTACTTACTTCAGTATGTTCAAAAGCAGCATCACAAACATCGAAAGTACCGTCACTGCCATCGTCACAACAACTACACACCGGAAAGACACAGCAGTCTCCGCATCGACGAATTTACAGATGTGCTCCGTGTTACAGCTGCCACAAGTACTGGTACTGTCACTGGTACCGGCGCTTGTGACGGCATTGGTACTTGTACAGGGGCTAGCACACTGTGCCGGGAATTTAGAACAATTATTTGAGCAAGATTGCCAAGCAATCTTGCCCCACTTGCCCCTCGCCGACTAGTTTACCTATTCGACCAAGTTTGCAAGATTGCTGGGAATCTTGCCCCCCCCGTTTGCAATCTTGGTCTAAAAGGTAAATTAGTCGGCGAGCAAGTGAACAAGATAACCAAGATTGCCAAGATTACCACGATTACCAAGATTGTTCCACAGATCAAGTGTTCTAAATCCCCGGCACAATGGACTCCAGCACTAGCACCAGTACAAGTGCTAGAGTATATACATCTACCAATACATGCAAGTTATAGTTTACATGTAAACACAACAGACGAAAGGCAGGCACGCACCTGCATACATACCTACAAACATACATACAGACATGCATACACACACTCTCTCTCACACATACATACATACATACATACATACATACATACATACATACATACATACATACATACATACATACATATATATATATATTCTATATACATACATACATACATACATACATATATATATATTCTATATACATACATACATACATACATACATACATACATATATATATATATATATTCATTCTATATACATATATATATATATAATATATGTAGGGTAGGGGCTTTCATAATCAGAGGAGAGTTTTGGGCTCCTTTGTAGAAATCTACTCTTGATGATATAAACCCTTAGCATTACCTTATAAGGACCCTCAACTATGGGAATCATGCTATATATTCCTTATTATGGGAATTATGGTATATTCCTATTATGGGAATTATGGAATATTCTTATTATGGGTAGTGCAGGATTGATATCATCAGCCGTATGTCATATGGAACCCAAAGGAGGCCTCCATAGTACCCACAACCGCGAAAAAAAACGCGTCAGCGGCTAAACCCTAAGCCCCTGAACCCCTATAATCCCTAAACTCTCAAACCTAAATACTAAACCCCTCAAACCTAAACCCTAAACCCTAAACCCTGAACCCTAAACCCTAAACCCTAAGCCCTGAACCCTAAACCCTACACCCTGTTTCGCCCACGAGCCCAGGCCTCGAGGAAGGCAAGGTTCGACTTGGCGCGCTTTCGGCTCTGCGGGATGGGCGCCTGGTTGTTGAGGGATGGGTTTAGGGTTTAGGGGTTTAGGGGTTTAGGGGTTAGGGTTTAGGGGTTTAGGGGGTTTAGGGTTTAGGGGTCTAGGGGTTTAGGGGTTTAGGGTTTATAAGGTTTAGGGAGGGTACCCATAGGCTCCATAGTAGTTCCTTTTTGGGGTTTATATTTAGGACTCTTTAAGGTAATCCCAACTTCTGAATTTGAAGCCCTAAGCCTCAAGCTTACCCTACCTGGACGGGTCTCGTCTGCTTTGATGGGGTTGCTATAAGAGTTCAGGGCTTTAGGGTTTAGGGTTTACAATTTCGGCTTTAGGGTCTTAGGGTTCGAGATGTGGCCTGTACGGTTCAGGGCCTAGGGTTTAGGGTTGATTATTGTTTGGATCTAGTCTGCACCACAGAGTCGCCTCAATAGTTGGAACAGATAGGGTCGCGGGGCATGCGGCGCTCCAAGTATGAGAGGCAGCAGTAGGGAATAGTCAGTATGACTATTTCGGTGTCTATACTAAAGCATGTAGGGCACTCAAGGTTCGGGGTAATTAACCTCCAGCGCCCTTCGAACTAATGCTGACAACTGATTCATCAGGGAGGCGGAGCTCGGATTCTAGTGCAAGCTGCCCTCCGCGCCCAAAACTTCTTCAGGAAATGCTGGGTGAGATGCTCCTTCAAGGAAAAGTAGTCCGTCCTCAGTACCATCAGGATGTCAGCCTGGACCTGTCTGTTTGGGGCTTGGGGATTTGGCAGCGGGTCGGATCTGTGAGGCAATCCCTGCAAAGCGGATGCGCTGTTCCAGGCAAACCTTGGCGAGGGCTCCCGATCCGGCGGTCAAGTCGATCCCAGAGAACCCAATAACCCTTAATTAAGGAACACACCTTAAACCATAATATTAAGGCCCCTGTAATTTAAGGTATCTTCCTTAATTAAGGGGTATTGGGTTCTCTAGGATCACCATGCCCAGCTGCTCAGCCCCTCCGAGCATCTGCAACACTTCGGCCATCAGGTCGTCGTTCTTCTTGTGGAAGAAGACAGGCTCCGAGCCATCCTTATATTGTCAAGGTTGCCTAGTGGACAGCTGAAAGACTTCAAATGAGACCAGTAACCTGAACAAAATAAAACCGAAGAGCAACAAAGCAATAACGCCATCCTGAACCGAAAAAAACCATACCCTAAAGTGCAAGCGCCAAAGCCTAGACACTAAAGCCCTAAACGCTAAAATCCCGTAGCCCTTGAACAACCCAAATAAGCAGCAGGCCACTAAACTCTAGACCTAAAGCCCAAGCCGCCAAACCCATCACAGAACCCTTAAAAGAACCCTTAAAGGAACCTGTATATTGATCCCCTTACAGATCCCGTTGAAGGTACCCATGTACTAGATTTTTTGAAAGAAGAGGAAGGCCCCTAAACCGTAAACCAGTATTGCGATAGGCCGGGGCCCTGTCAGCAATCGAGCAATCGGATCCCAAACCCTACAAACCCTATAAACCCTAAACCCTCTTTAAGGCCTACAAACCCTATTTAAGCTCATTAGAAGCCATATAAGCCCTAAAACCCCTACACCCTTTGGTACCCTTCTAGATCCCTTACAGGAACCCTTCCCTAAACCCTAAACCCTAAACCTTAAGGGGTTCCTTTCAAGGGAACCCTTAAAGATCCCTTTACAGGGGCCCTGACATGTGCCTTTAAGGGGGGATCTATAGGGTTCCTTTAGAGGGATCTATAAGGTTCCTAGGCTTCCTTTAAAGGTAGGGTTTAGGGTTTAGGGTTTAGAGGTTCTACTCTTAGTGTCCCCTTCAGGGAGTTTAGGGTTCAGAGGTTTAGGGCTCTACTCCTCGTGCCCCCTTAACTGGTTCCTTGTTGGGGCGATAGTTAAAAAATGATCATTTGTATTCCTTGCTGGGTGTTTGTTGTAGCAAAAATGTAAAATTGTATCCAACAAGGACCCAGTAGGGTAACTATACTTATAACCTACATTTGGGGAATTATAACTCTACTTCTTCCAAGTAGAGCCTAAATCCTAAACCCCTATAGAACCCTGTTGAGCCTCCGGATCAAAAGAGGACTCATTCGGATTCTCATCATAGCCAGTTGCCATGTATATAATGTTCTGGTAGATGACGGCTCAGCGCAGTCAAAGGGAGGTTCGACACATGGGCTTACACGGCTCTCAAACTTTTCACACAAACAGCGACCTGTGATAAGTGAGCTTATGCTGTACAAGTGGATTCATGCTTAAAGCTCTCCAGTCATGACACGTTGCTGTAGATCGTGCCAAACGGCATGCTGTGAGTGCCTAACGGCTTGCTGTATAATGCCATAGGCGTCATGGGAGTCTCAGACTCCCTCATGTTGGCTCTCACCCTCAGGGCTGGAACCAAAACATACGGCATGAAAGAGAGTGAACCGCTTGCTGTCGGCAAAGGTGCAGTTCAACACTCCTCCTTAGTCGCATCGCTTCTTTGAAGCGGAAGACTATCATCCCATTCCCCTTTGCCGTAGTGTCATCAAACAATAACGACAAAAAGTCCTTCTATGAGTATTAGAAACTGTGCGTAACACATGGCAATCGGGAAAGATATGTAGGACTCCAGGTGTCCTGGCACTACTGGTTATCAGCTCAATTTCACACAACTGTGCATCAGAGAGCCCTTGGGGGCCTTCTGTTTGGACTCCAACATCCCGCGGTCCCTGCGACGCTTGATTCTTAACCCTAGTTGTTTCTCTAGGTGGATACGGTGGTGGCTCGGGAATCGGAGGAGTAGGTGGTCGGACCAAAGTCCAAGTTGGTCGATGTGGAGCGGTCGAAGATGAAGACTGTGAGGATACTCCTGCGGGAGGTTGGGCAGCTACGTGTACATGCAGCTGGGGTGACGAGGCTATTGGTGTGCTGACCGGTGCGGGTAGCTCATCTTCAGCTCGTACCTCCTCGGAGGACCGACGACGTCTCATACCGTCGGCCGCCTCGCGCTCAATCGCCCGACGAATGGCGTCTTGTCGTTTAGATCTCCGATCCTCTTCGTCAGTCGGCCTAACAGCGGCTATTCGTGCTTCGGAGCGTATACACTGCCTCAGGCAGTGTTTGCCTACTTCCCAGACAAACAAAACTGAACATGCCATCATCACCGCAAGCACATAGAGATCCAAGTTCACTGGCTCATGATCATCATCGTCTTGCGACGACGCTGGTTGAAGTTGCAGCATCAACAGCGCTAGTACAAGAATTAAACCCTGTCCTTCTGGGGCGGCTTCAAGGCTTCTGAAATTCCTCGATACTGCTGAAATGGTATGCACGGAGGGGTCTAACTCCTCAGGAACAGTAATCCCGAGCAGAGTATTGAGGTGTTCCAGCCTTGGAGCTGGCAAGGCTTTGGTTAGCGCATCTGCTAGCTGCCACTCCCCCGGGCAGTGCTGCACCTGCAACTGTTGGTTATCAAGTAATTCCTTGAGGAAGTTGGCACGTACACGAAGGTGTCTTGTTCTTTGCGACCCTCCCCCTTCAGCTAGGGTGATGGCGGCAACATTATCAACTCTCAGTAAGACCCTTAATTTCGTACCATATAATTCATCTGCAAGTGCTTGCACGGAATGGGCGAGGACTACGCCTTCGCACGCGGCTATTAATTCACTCTCTGCGGTACTTAGGCTGACAAGACTCTGTCGTCGAGATTTCCAGAAGACGGAGTTACCCCCTAGCTGTACGGTGATCCCGGAAATGGATCGATCCCCAAAGGGTGCAAACGAGGCGTCAGTGAATACCTCGATGCCAGGATCTTCTCCAGGGATGAGATGCAGCCTCAGGGCCTTCGTTTTGGCGAGATATGCTAGGATTCTCAAACCTAAGGTTCCAACATAAGCTGGAGCTTTTGATGCCCAACTAGACATCAACCCGACACAGAAGGCGACATCTATACGCGTTCTTTGCGATAACCACAAAAGCTCCCCGGTTATCTTCTGCGCCTCCCGCAACGTCTCTTCAGCATATCCTACTTCTTCAACAGGTGCATCTCTAACCCATTCTTTAGGCAGGGGAACACATGCTTTGCAGGTAGGTCCAAGGTTGTGGCTTCTCACCAATTCGTCTATATAGCCTTCCTGCCCTAACCGAAAGCCACAAGGACCCTTAGTGTCTTGTACCTCATAGATGTCGACACCTAGGAATCGTAGGGCTTTATGTACCTGGGCTCGTTCTAGTTCGGAACACTGCCACCTACCTCTTACCCAATCGTGCAAAGCCCTTGCGACGGAGGGTTCCGAAAGTATAAGCAAGTCGTCGACATATACTAGTACATGTCCCAGGATAAGCTGGTTCGGCCCCACAATCATCCATAGATTCTCGTCTCCACCGGTCTTCCGCAACGTGGCAGTGCCTTGCGGCGTTGGGAAGGATGCGGTGGTGAGGGTATCGTCTCTGAACCTCGACCACCATTTAGGTGCCTCTTTAAATCCGTAGAGCGCCTTGCAAACCTCCCAGACTTCGTCTGGTTCACATATTCCTAAGAGGATGAGTATGGCGGGTGGTTTTAGGGCATAACGTTTAGTGCTGGACCCCGGTATGGGGGCGAGTAGGAAGGCGTTTTTTATGTCAGTGGACCACGCGGAGTGTCGGGAGCTACCGGCCTTTACCAGGGTGATCCTTAGGGTTTCGGCAGCCGCTCCGGAAGCGTAAAGTACGTCTTCCGATACACCTTTAGCGAAGTTCCCACAGCTGACAATGCGTACCTTTCGGCGAAAGGGTTTCCCGGGTTTGACGGTGAAGACACCCTTTGCGGGTAGCACTTCAATGCTGCGGTCCTGCATTATCTTCCGTGCTGCCGCACCCTTATGCCTTATAATGGCTTGCATCCCTTCTAAGGAATTAAGCTCTTCTAGTGCTGCATCCTTCCATTTATCTGCATGCCTCTTTACCTCGGCCGGTGAAACCTGATGTACTACTTCCAACGGCCCCTTTAGCTCTGCCAGAAGCTCCTCGACATTGGAAGTAAAGGACGCATCTATCACCTTAGCTGCCTGGGGAGCGGGGTCTAATCCCTCCTCACCTACAGCCTTGACAACCGAAGGAAAGTGCACCCCTATCTGTGGCCTGTCTGTTGCCGCGGAAAATACCTCTAACGGAGATACTTGACACGCCTGGGGATTGATTCCCTTTAGTCTTAACTTGGCATTAATTCGATCATCATCTCGTTCAACATCATCTACCTGTACCATACGGATCCGTGGATCCCTGGGATTGGGTGGATCCAAGCCCGGTGGCCTGTCAATTAAAGACCCGGTACGGTCTTGCGACGCACTTGCGGATGCAACATACCGGCTCCAGGGGTTATCACTAGGATCCTGTATAGGAGTGGTAGCTTGAGCCCACGGAGGCTCTTCATAACCTGGCTCTGTTCTCGCGGCTTGCAGCCACGGTGGTGGCTCATAGGGGTCAGAGGCAGCAGTGCTAGGGTCAATCTCATCCGGCGGGGCGACGTGTGGAGAAGTCGGTTGTGAGGTCCACTCATGCTCCCAAGGATCAAAGGTACTCATGTGGGGTGGCTGCGTGGAACTCGACGCGGCTGTGGGTCCTGTGCTAGGAATCCACTCGTCTTCCCAGTACCCATGATAATAGGTGTCTTCAACGTGAGCAACTTCGGGTGGCTCCTCCTCAGGTGTGGCCTCGGGTTGAGGTTGATGCCACGGAGTGCGTGAGCTAGCGGCCTGACCGCCTTCAGTGCGCACTCCTAGGTTGGGAAGTGGGGGATCTGGCCTAGACTGAGCTAGGGTCCTATTTTGAAACACCCAAGGTATTTGCTGTGAGTCACGGTCATATAGCCTCACCTCACCTGTCCTGGTGCCACAATTATCAGGGTTATCGGGCCTCCTTGTGCCAGGAGGATGAACCCCAAACATCACACGCTCGGCCTCCCACTTAGACAACCCAAATTCTATTAGGTCCTCAACAAATAGGTATATGAGGTCTTCTGGTTCCTCGATGCCGAGCCTCCGTAGTTCTGGGAGGAGTCGCTGGACATCACGTTCCCAAAGGAACAGGTCTAGATCCCTGGGCAGCGTATCTCCAGAAGGCTGATTGCGTCGGGCTCCTTCAGAGAGGTCCCACGCCACCAACGGTGTATTCGCATCAGTTTGTTCATCTTCGGAAAGGGGGCCCTGTGTGTCAGGTGGAGCCGATTGGCTAGATGAACTTGGCTCTGCAGCGCTGGACTGCCTAAAGGCCCTTACTTGCGGTTCTATCTCAGGTGGCCTAATTGGTAGGGTAAACCCCCTATGGTTCAGCAGAGTCCTATCGTCCTCACCAAGCTTATGTACCCCTAATGGCGAATAACCCACGATCACCCAGTCCGGGTTCTTACGCACAGCGTGGTAGCGTCTTGGGTCAAAGGCTTGCACCTCGTGGACGATGCTCACAACATCCGCAGAATCCCAGCTAGGATTGGAGGGGTTGTCCTTTCCCTTTGGATCGCGTGGGGGTCCCTTCCACAACTCAACGGTGCCTGGGACACACAGAGCGAAATTGCGTGTCTCCCACTCATTCCTAAAGTCCCGATGTAGCGGTACATCAGAGGCATGCATGAGCAAGATTGCTGCCCAATCTGCAGCTACACCCTTATCCTTAATCCTAGACTTTAGGAAGTGATTGAGGAACAAAGTCAAATGAGGGTTCTGCTTGCACAAGGTGGTGACGCCTCTATTACCTCCGTGGCAGTAGGCACCTAACACGAACCTGCCCTCAAAATCACCTCTTCGATCTGACGTAGCAGACTCCGTCCCTTCAAGTGCGGCAAGGATCGTCCTGAACCTTTCATCCGAGAAGTCATTAGCCCGCAAACTGGCTTCCGCTAAGGCCTCAAAGTTATCCTTTCCATCAACAAACCTAACTGAAGTCTTTTCCCTCAGCCTCCTATCTGGGGTTATGGGTTCGATGACCTCCTCCTCCTCCTCAAGTGGCGCGCTCAACACGAGCTCTTCCTCCTCCTGAATTGGCGGTGGCAAGACTTCTTCTAGGTCCTTTGGATCTACAACTCCCTTACGGAAACCTTTAGATGCAACTAGATTACCCTCAGAGGTAATAAGTACATGTCCATCAGTGGTGGTAAGATGTGGTGCTCCATACACCGCCTTTACCCAACGAGTCAGGAGCTCCTTGTGTGCACCGGACGGCCTCTTAAGTTTATGAAGCACTGTCTGTCCAAAGGCAGGTAGTGGCTCTTGTTGTAAGACTGACCGGTTGTGGGACTCTGCAGCCCATCGCATGGCTAGGGGCCATAGCGACACATGAAGGGAGTTTGCCGAAATTAGTGTTCGGGCTCGCGCCTTAAACCAGCCTACTACTCGTTCAGCTAGCCCGTTTCCCTGTTTATCGGTGGGAATCGTCGTTTGTAGCTTCACCCCTTGTCCGGGGAGCCAGCGGGCTAGCACATCAGACGTGAACTCGGTACCTGGGTCACAATGGAGAACTCGAAGAGGAAACTGCTGGGTTATCCGGAGGATCATCTGCTGGATCCCTGCGGTCACATCTGCTCCGGTCTTAGATTTAAGGCCGACGAAAAACCGCAACGTTACCAACTCAACCTTAGATGTAACCCTCTGTATCTCCTCCTCAAGCTGTTCGTCGTCTATCCATTCATATTCCTCCTCTCTTACCTCACCATCATCTGGTGTCTCAATACCCGCGGACTCAGGATCACACGGCATATCAAGCTGGGTTGCTAGGGCCCTAGTCTCAACGGACTGTTGGTGACCTTCAAACCACTCCTTCGGCAGTTCTAGGTCGTGTAGT
The DNA here is from genome assembly GCA_905231915.1 of Symbiodinium necroappetens. Classification (NCBI taxonomy): domain Eukaryota; class Dinophyceae; order Suessiales; family Symbiodiniaceae; genus Symbiodinium; species Symbiodinium necroappetens. The sequence goes on from CAJNJA010005895.1 coordinate 12,675, forward strand.
ATACCTGGATCTACCGGCTCCCCAAGTTCAGTAGGTTCATATTCGCTGGGTGCTCCAGGTAGTTCCTTAAAGGGATCATCAACATCAAGTGCTCCTTCCTTAGTTGGTACAGTGAGTTTCTGAGCTATCATAGACTTGGGAATTCGATAGACCCCAACTAAACCAAACCTTAAGTGTGGGTTTCCAGAAACGGATTGCTCATCTCTACCCTTTTCCAAAGGAGGCATAGGTCCAAAGAGGTCTACTGAGAGGGTGAATGCCTGCGGATTCTTAATGCGTCGATGTTGCACCCCGAGGCCTGAGCCCTCTACACAAAACTGACAGTCGCGACGATAAGGAAGATGCCCTCTCACGATATGGGCTCTCCAAGCTTCGCGTTCTGCAGGTTTTAGTGCATTAACTTCGACCTCTTCCTCCTTATCTTCTTTGCAATTGTCGACGGCGGATACTGGTTCCTCAGCGTAGGGCTCGGCACCATCGGAGGAAGATGAAGCCGAACATTCTGAAGCTTCCGCGATCTTACTGCGACCCTCGGAGATTATTCTATCTAGTTCCTCAAGGGGTGGTCCCTTTACCCGTCCTTCTAACGCTTCAATCACCTCCTTTTTAAAACCCGTACACCAGGAATCGGCGTGAATAGCGGGCTCCGAGCGTGACGAGGGATTGGGGAGTCCCACATGAGGGAGTCCTTGCAGATGGGTCAGGCTTAAATTAGTCCCTATAACCGAAGGTCTCAACCACTCATGACCTAAGGATCCTTGACTGAATCCGATCTGATTGACCCGGGCCCAGTGTTGGAACTCCTTCCACACCTCAGTGGTCCAGAAGGTTTCTGGGACTAACTTCCCATGGCAGCTTGACGGGTTGGCCCCACTTGCCGACGGAATTTCCTTCAAGAAAGGAATGGCTTGGGTCCTAGCTACGGAGGATATAGACCATAATAGGAGATCCTGCACAGCGAGAAGGCTCTCACGCTGAATCACGGGGTCAGTCGACAGCGTTGCCCATGGATCCTCGAGGCTTCGACCCTCAGAGTTGGCTTGATAGGAGCTCCAAGTGCGGTATGGAGGAGTCGATAATACCACAGCTACTCTTCCTTGCAATGCCCATAGTAGCACCGACCACACCCCGGACTCTGAGCTGAGGTCCCAACCTCGACCCCCTGGCTCCTTTATATCTACACCCAAAAACTCTAACCCCTTTTGCTGTGCCCATAGCTTCAAGGGATCTCCCTCCTCAGTCTGTCCAGACCCAAGATAAACTAGCCAGTTCTTAGATGCATGCAATGCTCGGCGTCTGGCGCGGTTCAAAGGAAGCCGTTTGAGTATCTTCCAACCATCAGTGTCGGAAATACCCGGCAGACCTTCGCACAACTTAACCTTCACTGCCTCAGGTACCGGTCTTAAGTACGGCTGGGAAAATACTGCTCTGAGAAGTGCGCCCCTCTCTCCACTACTTAGGTACTTCCGAATAGCTTCAGAGGGCTCACTGGGGTTAGCTATTTGTTGAAGCTCAGCCTCCATAGCTTGCACGCTCTTCTCAAAGTCTTGCAGACGAGTGGTCTCTAGCTCAGCGATAAGCTTCAAAGCTTGATCTTCTTGCATATACGGGCAGGTGTTAGGGGAAACTCCTACCTTTAGCTGGCCCAGACGCGGGTGAGTAACTCTCAGGCCCTTCCGCTTACTCCACGACACCTTGCATCCTAAGGTTTGCACAAGTGCTCCAAAGGGAAGTATCGTCTGGGGCTTATCCTTACTTGAATCCTCAACGGAAGGTGGAAGCACGAGAGTACCACCATTCGTCTTAAACCACTCTTCTTTAGAATCCCCAGCTAAGGTAACACCTACCCGTTCAAGGTCACCTAGCTCCTTGGAGTAAGACACCACAGCATGTGTTGCCCCACTATCAAGCAAGGCCTTGACCTGTGCCTCAGGCTCATCCGGTGCCGTGGGTCCCTCTGGGAGCAAGCTTATCATCTTTACTTCATGCTCCTGAGTCATAGCACGCAAGGATTCAATTTGTGCATTGAGGGATTCCAACGTAACTGGAGTGCCCTGAGTCACCCCTGCAGCCCCTGCCTGACCTGGGGCTGGTGCGGTACTGATGGGAACTGCTTGCTGCACACTCTTAGGACTCGGTGCAGCCTGCTGTAGGATATGCGCAGCGTCTGCCAACATCGACTTGATTTGCTGTTGGGAAACCTCCTTGGAGGAGGGTGGCATAGCGGCGTTGGTAGGTTCACTGGCTGCGGTCTTAGGGTTAGCGGGGTTCTTAGGGTTTGCAGGCGGGGCCTTAGACTTAGCCTTATCCTCGGTCTTCACGCCAGCCCTACATTCTGCAGCACGGTGTCCCTTGCCTCCACAGTTTCGGCATCGCTGAGGTCGCTCTGCAGCGGGTATTGACAGCCAGTTATGGGTAAAGGTGCAATCGGCGCCCTTCTTACACCCTCCAGGTCCTAAGAAGAAGGAACACGGTGTGCCACTGGTGCTCGTGCCCTCCGTCCCATTGCCATATTTGGGACTGGCGCCACCCTTAGCGGCACCCTTCCCCCCTTTTGGGTTCTTTGGGCTGTCTTCGACACCTCTTACCTTTGCACTGCCTGCTGGATTGACCTCCTTTGGAGCCTTCTCTACATCCTTGGAACCCGTTCGGTGCACTATGGTTTCAATCTCTCCTAGCATTTGAGCGTGCAGCTGGGTGACCTTAAGATCATCGGGAGTAGTGTCGATCTGTAACGCGGCCCGAGTCAAATTGATACGGAAGGCCACATCTGGATTAGACTGTAACACTACCCTAGTGATCTTCTCTAACGCCTTCACTCTCAGAGCACTATCGGGTAGCGTACCCCCTAACTCCTTCATTCTATCACACCAGCGAGCCCATTTGCGCAGCAGGTCTACAGTGTCCTTAATATTTGACCCCGAACTAGGCTCCTGAATCTGCTTAAGTCCCAACTCCCGCTCATTCAACCCTCCAGGTGCGTAGATCACGTAGAGTCGGGCAACCACAGGAAGCAGTCCTGTGACTCTGGCGGCACTTATTTCATCCCTGACCGCGGCTGGGCAGGCGGCGATAATCATTGTTTCGATCCGGCGGGATACACGCGCCCACTTCACCTGAGTGATTTCCTCAGAAGGCACCGGCTTGGAGGTAAGTCTACTAACAGCATCCAACCGTAAATACTTCGAGTACCAGCTCTTCGCCTCTTGTACAACCAGCATCCACAGTTCTTCACTTGTATCCGAAATATCGCTCAACGCTGGTTTGCTGGCATGAAGCCAATCCGCAAATTGTAGACAGGACTCGGCTCCAACGGCTGGAAGTTCAGGGAGAGTATTTACCCCGGGTTTGATAACCTCCTGCCTCACTTGCTTCGGGCTGTTGGCTAGATCAGCTACCACACCCTGTAACTGGGCCATTCCAGTTAATACGACATTCATAGGGTCAGTGGGGCTACTCTCCGGCGCTCCAGTAGGAGGAGCTTCGAGCCTGGGCTCATACGACTCTGCAGGGCCAAAGTCCAATGCCCTTGCCGTGGGTACCTGAGCAGCTGTGATAGGGACTTGGATTGGCGTCGACTCCTTCGGGACCTCAGAACCTCGGTGATTATATAGAGTTCGAAATCCAGGCTCCGGTGGCCCTTCAGGAACTTGGCTCAGAACAGCTGGTCCTGATGGAGATTGGGAAAGTCCAACGGTCCGACTGTGAGTCGGCGGTGGTGGTGGTGGGCGTAAATCCAAGAGCCCCTTTGGAGGAGAGACTGGTTTTGGTGACGACACACCACTCAGAAGATTCCCAACACCCCTACCTATCCACTCTAACCCCGAAAACCTCCCAGGTCCCACAGGTCGCGAGGCAGGATCGTTATTATACATTTGATTCGACATTTCCTGCCTTAGCGTCCGATTCTCGGACATCAACAGATCTACTCTCGTCCGTAACTCCCTATTCTCTTCATCACGTTGCACCATGAATTCACGTACTTGTCGTCTCACCTCAGCCTGTATGTCACTTGACGTAGTGGAAGGTGGCTTAACTCCAGATGACGGGGCTTCTGGCTGATACAGATGGGGTGTTGCTGCCTGCATCCCATTAAGGCGTTGAAGAGTGTGCTCGTCAAGGAGTGGCGTCGATGCCTGAGGGGCTTCTGGGGGTGGTCTTGTAGCACCCTCCGGACTTCCAGATTGTGCTGATACAAAGCCGCCAGTACTGCCCGCATTGCCAGCTTGCGTCGAGAGATCTGGAGCCGGATGTCCCAGCACCAGTCCCTCAACCGCCGCCGGGATCGCTTGCACTGCCTTGGCTACACCTCCCAGGAAAGATCCCGGAGTTCTTCCGGCATGATCAGTCCCATCTGCTGATGCACTCTTCGCCCCTGTCCGTGGTCCCAGAAGAAAGCCTCTTGCCGAAGAAGACGAAATCGTGGCTCTGGACGAAGATGGAAGCTCGGTCTCAGCCGAGCCCAGGGTTGCCTCAACTGGCATTGGGGGGGTCGTCACGACTCCTCCATCCCTTAACCCAGGTTCCTGTGTCGCGGCAGCCACTGTTTCACCATCCATGTCTTGCGACCCTTGCGGAGGTGGAATAAAGGTGCCGTTAGGAGCTAGGCCTCGATGTCGTCGATCATCTCGCGAAGTCTGAGCACCGCTTGGGCTCATAACCTGTTGAGCCTCCGGATCAAAAGAG
>CAJNJA010005896.1:186-16708 GCA_905231915.1 Symbiodinium necroappetens
CTATGGGAATTATGGTATATTCCTCCATTCCCTTAAGGACTCTAAACTACGGGAATTATGGTATATTCCTCATTATATGTTATCAACCTTAGGGTTATCTGGCGGTTGATGCGTGGGGTTCTGTAGGGTCCATGTGCCCACGAAGTCCATACCCATAGGCTCTTTAGTAGTTCCCTTTTGGGATTTCCTTATAGGTTTCGAAAGATAAACCACAAAAGGAACTACTAAGGAGCCTATGGGTATCTTGACCTTGAAGCACCTGGGAACCCCACTGTATACTGCGTAGAACTAGCAGCACAAAATATCAGGGCCATCAATAGAACTAGTAGGATGAACAATAATGATACTAATAATATCCCTAAACCCTACACCCTAAACCCTAAGTGTCGCTGTGGGTATATGGACCCTCAGGGCCCTCAGGTATCTCGTTGTTTTTGCTGCTTGTTCTTGACTAACATCAAATCCGACAGCCTTGCTTGGGATGTAGCTCATTTAGGGTTGAGGGTTTAGGGTTTCGGGTATTAGGGTTGAGGGTTCAGGGTTATGAATTTTGGGTTGAGTGTTGAGGGTTTAGGGGTGTGGTTTTTGGGTTTAGGGTTGCTCAATCAACATGACCCCATGAAGTGTAGAGGATAATTCCCGTACCCAACCCAAGGTAGGAATAGCATGGCGGTCAAGACCCTACAAACTAACAAGAAGTATATTAGTATTCCTTACCATCGTCTATCTATCGATTATCTTCGGTTTATATTTGCACTATACCCAAAACCCCTTGTTGTAATTGTTCAGGCCCCGAGCAAGCGCACGCCAAGCCCCCAATCAGCCTCCTTTGAGAAGGAGGACTCCAGTAGCTGATACACCCACCCTAAACCCTAAACCCCTAAACTCTGCAGCTCTAAAACCGTGTGAAGGCTCACGACACCCATGCAAGACGGTTTCAGGTTCGACGGGTTCGGGTTTGCGGGATACCGATGCGCCCTAGCCCCAAAACGCCAGATCCACCCTAGGGGTTAGGGTATGGGGGTATACAAGACGCCAAAATACATGCAGCAACACCCGATCAAATGCCCGAAGACTCGCCGATACATTCTGCCAGGTGGACCAAGGCTATGGATTGGTAGACATGGGGGCTTCTTACCAGTTCCAACTATGAGCCGCTTGGACTTAATTGCTTGGTAGAGTTTTCTGCTTTGTTTACAAGTGTTATATTTTTTCGTGTTGTTGTTTTTTTTAATTGCCGTCTAGGGTTTCTTGCCTTTGTTAGGTTGCTACAGGGGATTTCCTTGTTTGCGAAAGGCGGCTTAATTAGTACATTATATCATATCATCCGATTTTTACCTATTATATTATAGTATACTATGTTATACTATATTGTACTATATTATACCATGTTATATTATGTTCTATTTTATACTGTACTATGCTATACTATGCCATACTATACTAAACGAAACTGTACGGTACTACACGATACTATACGATACTATACCATAGCAAAGCATACCATACCATACTACACTGTACTACACTATACTACACTATACTACACTATACTACACTATACTATACTATACTATACTATACTTTGCTGAACGAATGTCTTTGAATTGTTCCATAATCGTTTTTCCTATACCATACGATAGTATAGTATATGTAGATTTTTGCCAGGCTATATACATGTTATTTTATCAGTATGCTAAGACGATATTAATATACCATGCAAAAATACTACTATATTTTCATTTATGTTAAAATAATGTACGATAGCATATTGTACCAACTATACCATATTTGCTAGAGTGTGTTGCATTTTTCTGTTCTGTAATTCTTATATTATGTGATGTTGGATTGTATTTTGTTCTATTATTTCGCATGTTATGTTGTTTATTCTCTATTGTGTGTTCGTTTTTTGTATTGTGTTACATTGTGCAAGATTGCATTGGCTGTTAGATGGCGCTGTGTTATACAGTATTATGGTTCTCGCCCTGCATTAGTTATATTGTACTATGCTAGGTTATGTTGACTGTATCATCATATCATATCATATCATATCGTATCAGGTCATATCTTATCATACCACATCATGTCATACCGTATCATATCAGACCTCAATGTATTAAATACGTATTTGTACATGTATGTAACAAGATCTCTAAGCAAGCTACTTCTTGTTATGGGCCCGCAGCGAGTCCCTAAACCCTAAACCGGCCCTCAGCGAGTGGAAGCGGACTGGAAGCTCTTGAGTTTGAGGTGCGAGGGTTTTGGGGTAGATTATGCTATAGCTATAATACGGAAGCCTAAGCCCCGAAAGAGTGTTAGGAATTATTTAGGCCACTAAACCCTAAGCCTAGTGAGGTATAGAGCTGAAACTTGGGAGCTGAAAGCCTAGGGTCTAGCCTTTAGGGGTTTAGGGGTTAAGGGTTAGGGGTTTAGGGTTTAGGGGTTTAGGGGTTTGGTTTTTAGGGTGTGAGGGTTTAGGGCTTCGGGCTTTTAGTTTTGGGGCTCCCAGTTTCAGGTTTAGTTTAGGAGCTTCGGATGTAGAGTTGAGAGTTCAAGGTATAGGGTCCGGGTTTAAGCACCTGGCGATGAACGATAGTTGAGGGCTCACGGTTTAGAGGCTTTGAGTTTAATGTTGAAGGTTTTGGGGTTTAGGGTTCCAGCTGGCTGGTGCCTAGGGCCTAGTTGCCAATCAACGAATGACTCCTGATAGCAACTTCCAGAACCCAAGATATAAACCTAAACCGCGCCCCTTACGCCCGCAAAATTTGTGCTAAAGCTTGTCCTCCAAACCTTAGGCGCTATAAATGCTATAAACCCTAAAGCCTGCAATGCCGACAAGCCAAGGAATCTTGGCGAGGCGGGAGCATGTTGCCCACTACATGTTTTGTGAGAGGGGCAATCGGTGTACCGCCGTGCAAATACTAAGGGGGGAGAACCTGGCCAAACCTCAGCCGAATCCGCCCGAATCCCACAACTAGATGAAGTAGCAGAAGCAATAATAGTAGTAGTCGAGCCGTACTCGTAGTAGTAGTATAGTAGTAGTAGTAGTAGTAGTAGTAGCAGCAGTAGTAGTAGTTGTTGTTGTTGTCGTCGTAGTTGTTGTAGTTGTTGCAGCAGCAGCAGCAGGAGGAGGAGGAGGAGGAGTAGTCGTCGTCGTCGTCGTAGTAGTAGTAGTAGTAGTAGTCGTTGTGGTAGTAGTAGTAGTAGCAGTAGCAGTAGCAGTAGTAGTAGGAGCAGGTGCCTTCAAGGAAAGCCTTCTTGGATGATTGCTGTAACATACGCCAAAACCCTGTTCCAGTAATGAGGGCCCCCGAACCATCAAAAGCCACTGTAGAGGGGTTGAAGGAAGCCCCAAAGAAGCTCGATCGAATCCTGAGGAAATCGTTGTAAACCCTGCACGAACGCCAACCTACAACCCGAAACCCAGTATAGCTCATGGAGTACATTTGGGCAGTTCTCTGAATTAGGGTACTATTTATAAGGGTGCCGTACTATGTTTCGGACGATTTCCCTAATCGTATCCTTATAGAAGCCCTATCCTGAAAGGGGACCCCAATATAGAAAACAACCCATATCGCCTCAAGTCCTACGCAAGGTTCTACTTAAACCACAGCTGCAAGGGTGCGGCAAACCGCAGAGACTAAACCCCTAAATCCGAAAATATAAATTAGAATTTAGGGTTCAGGGTTTAGGATTTAGTGTTTAGGGATTCAGTATTTAGGCTACTATTCCCTAAACAAAAAACTCTAAATTAGAGTTCAGGGGATTCTTTTGGCATCGGCTGGGTTTTGGGCTTGCGGCAGTCAATCCATGTCCATTCCGCTGAGACCGCTCCATGGTTCACTGTACGGGTTTCAGAAGGGTTTAGGGTTTAGGGGTTTCAGAAGGGTTTAGGGTTTAGGGTTTAGGGGTTTAAGGTTTAGGGTTTCGGGTTTGGTATACGGGTTTATAACGGTTTATCTGCTGCTATTGCATTCTGCATGTTTATGTAATGAAAGGGTGTATGCGGTTTTATGGGGTGTATACGGGCTTAGGGATTTTGCAAGGTTTTACGGCTTATAGGGTGGATACGGTTCAAGCTATCAGGGAGCATATGGTTCTGTAGGGCCTTACAAGGGTTTTAACGGCTTTACAAGGGGTTTATGCGGCTTTACGGTTTTGCATGCTGCCAAAGGGGTGTATAAGGTTCGTTTAAGAATGGAATAGGGTTTTGTAAGGGTATTCTCGGGCTCATACAGTCTATACCTATAGTCTCCATTGTAATTCCTTTTCTTGGTTGAACCAGTTTTATATTTAGGATCCCAAAAGGTAACCTAAAACAGGAACTACAGTGGAGACTATAGGTAGGCTTTACGTAGTAAGCTTTGATATTGTTTTCTATGCTTCAACGAGGGTTCGGCTGCATAGGGGTTTATTCGGCTTCATTGTGTATAGAGTTTTGTTGCGAAACGACTTGTAATGTTTTATCACAGTTTACACGGCTGTATCACGGCTTTATAAGGGTTGACATGGTTTATACGGGTTTATGGCATCATAGGGGTTGTGAAGTTTTGCTTCTCCGAGGGGCTTCTATACGGTTTCACAAGGATTTTTTGAGGAGGTCTGTATACAGTTCCCTACATATCCCAAAGGTTCCCTTTTAGTTGGCCTAGGATACTAGACAAGAGAGGTTTAACAGTACCCATAACCCTAAGCCCTACACCCTAAACCCCAAACCCTAAACCCCAAACCCCAGACTCCAAACCCTAAACCCTCGGCCCAAAGAGCCCAAACCCTGTGCTCCAAACTCTGAGCCCCAAACCCTAACCCGAAACCCCAAACCCTAAGCCCTAAGAGCCCTATACCCTAAACCCGTAGAGCTTACTGCAATCAGAGCTCTTCAGAGCTCTCTTCTAGGACATTTTCAGGTGGGTAATTACTGTTGTAGGAGCCTTATAGAAGGCCTATATACCTTATAGTATATTCTTTATAGAAGCCCCATATACCCTAAACTCCCCACCTATAGTTTCCTTTAACTCTTGGGAATGCTTGGTTCTCCGCGTTTCGGGTGCTGGGCGGCTGGGTTTCAAGGGTTTCAAGGGCTTAGGGTTTAGGGTTCCTTTAAGGGTTTAGGGTTTCTAAACCCTAAACCCTAAACCCTTTAGGGTCCTGTAGCTTCAAGGGTTTGGGGTTAAGGGTTTAGGGCCAGTTTAGGATTCCTGTAAGGGTTTAGGGAATCAAGTTTCAAGGGTTTAGGGCTTAGGGCTTCGAGGCTTTAGGGTCAGAAGGGGTGATTTCAATTGTTGTAGTGGGGGCTTCGGTTTTAAGGGTTTTAGGTTCTGTCAGGGTTTTTTTTTCGCCCGAAAAAGTGTCCAACCCAAAGCTTCTCACTTGTCAATGTTCTGGGTAGGCATGAGCAACCGAAAGGATAGAGTCTTTTCGACTGAGGGTCTAGGGTTTAGGGTCTAGGTTATGGGCCTGAGAGTCCAAGGTCGTGTTAGGAACCTACAAGGGTTTAGGGTTTAGGGGTTTAGGCTAGGATTTGGGGTTAGGGATATTATGGCTTGAGGCTGAGAGTGGGCGCCGCGCGCCTTCGGGAAGGGTTTATAAGGCGGATGGCACGGCTTTCGTAGGAGGTTGGTTGTGAAACAGGGTTCAAGGTCTAGGGCGCAGGAGCTGGGGGTTTACGGTTTCGGCAGGCGCCATGTCAGTGCTACCAGGGCTACTGCTTTTCCACCCTTGCTCCAAACCCTTGGATGTTACACCATAGCGGCACACATTGTAAGCCATAATTGAAACCCGGGAAAGTGGGGCTTAGACGAGAGTTCCGTGGAGGCTCACAGCGGACTCATTATTTGAGCTTTAGAGCAATTCTCTGAGCACAAAAGAGCAATTCGGCTCTAGGATCCTCCTCAAAAGCTACTCACAAGGAGTATGAGGAGGACTTGGGAACAGCCAGAGTGTGAGGAAGCTAGCTTATTATCCGGTTCAGCGTTTGCGGACCCGCCCTTTGGAAACCGACATAAGCTATCGCAGGAGATGAGGCGTGTCATTTGATTTGGCATCCCAGGGTGCATATGCAGGCTGTGCGTGTTCAGGTAAAGCTGTGAGCTGCGCTGTCATTCCGAGGTGGCACTTCGGGCACTTGTTATGTTTGCTTCTCGTCCTGTCGGGGAAGAGTTAAACCTTAAACCTGAAACCCCAAGCGCAAGTACTTATTTGCACAGATATTTGTAGGTGTCCCAGATGGCAAGTGGTTTGTCTTGTCGACGGCTTAAGTTCAGCATCTGTGAAGTCAGCCTTCTTAGAGTACCAAGGTGTTCAAGGGCAGCCAAGCTTTTCTTTGTGCATTCTGTGGCGAGATATACTGTGAAAGCATGTACATCTGGTAGTGATACACCTTTATGATTATGCATTGTAACAGCTTGAAAACATGCCGGAATTAGCAGCATAGTGCTTGTATAGTCGAAGCAGACTAAACTACAAGCCGTGGGTTGAAGGCTTAGGCTGCAATACTCCTTGGGGTTCAACAACCTGTTCTTCCTCGAATGGGCCTAGTGGTTCGGAGCTGATTTTGAAAGTTTTAGAGATTTTAGAGAACCAAGGCTGGTTTAGTTCGGTGATAAAGAGTTCTAGCACCAAGCCTCAACCACACCCTAACCCACAGTCTGGCACCAAGACTCAACCAAACCCTAAACCCTACATCATCAACCTGCGTATGCCGTCGACCGGACCTAGCTTTGTTTACGTGTGCTGCAACTCGGAGGGGGGTCTAAGCCCTCCCTAAAGCCCTAAACCCCAAAACCCTAAAACCCTAAACATTGTTTCAGCTCCATGGTTGTTCAGGGTTTAGCCCTTCGGGTTCAAGTTCAGCCTCAAGGCTTTTTGGTGGCTTTTTCGGGTTTAGGGTTTAAGGTCTTCTTGTAGTTCCCTTGGGCTTGTTGCTGTATAGCCTTATAGGATCCTACCTATAGAAGTGATTTAACCCAAAAAGAAACTACAATGGAGACTTCAGGTAGCCTAGGGTTGCCGGGAGTTGAGGCGAGCATACACGGCTAGTTCTCCAAGTTCGTTTCCCTTTATTGGGTCCCCCAAACCCTAAACCATAAACCCGAAACCCTAAGCAGTAAAACTTAAACCCTAAACCCTAAGCAATAAGCCTTCAACCCTAAACCCGAAACCCTTTATAAGGGCTGCCGCCTCCAGGTACGGGGTTCCTAAACTGGGACTCTAATGGAACTACGTTTAGGGTTTAGGGTTTATGTTTTACCTTAACCCCCAATAACTTACTTCTTTAAGGACTTGGAAAAAGAAATCATAATAAGGAACCCTAAAATGGTGGTTTTTTAGGGTGCAGGTAGGGTTTTAGGGTTTAGGGTAGGGTTTAGGGCATCGAGCTTCTGTCTGCGACCTTTCGAGAAGCAAGATTCTGTCGGAGGTTCAGGGTTCAGGGTCCACCTGGACCCTAAAGAACCTACCCTTTTCCGCGATATAAGTCCTTAAAAAAAAGGGTAGGCTATTGGGTTTAAGGTAGGGTTCAGGGTTTAGGGTTTCGGGTCTAGGGTTTAGGGTTTGGGGTTCCTTACTTCGATTGCAGGAAGAATATCTTGTAGGCCATAATATCATACACCCTAAGGCCGAAACCTAAACCCTAAGCCCCAAGCCCCCAAACCCTAAACCCTAGACCCTAAACCCGAAACGCAGGAGCACAAACAAAAGCATCACTGCGCCTGGCCTGGTAGTCTTGAGATAATCTAACGGGCCTGAATTCATTGTAGTCTTCCTTGTTATACCTGGACTCTACACAACCCACCTTTTTAGGGTTCCTTATTCTGATTTCTTATATAAGTCCATAAAAAGGTAGATCATTTGGTGCTCAGGTTTATGTTGTAGCATAGTGTAATGTACCGCGAAATCCTATGAGTCTATACTGACCCCTCATAGTAAGTAGCCCTTTGAAGGAACCTAAAAAAACTCGGCTCAGGGTTTAGGGTTTAGTTTAGGGTTTAGGGTTTAGGGTTTAGGGGCTCCTATGTCGTCTACAGGGTGCGCCTAGCGGAAATCTGCAGCGCGGCCACGGGCAAACTTGGCAGATGAGCTCGGTGAAGCGTGCGTGAGCAACGCGCAGAGGCCAACTTAGGGGGCGCTTGTGGGGGTTTGGGGTCCCTAAACCCTAAACCCTAAACCCCTAAACCCTAAACCCCTAAACCCTATAAACCCTAAACCCTAAAGTTGTAGAGTTGCAAAGTTGGGGCTTTGGGAAGACCTTCCACCTTAAACCCTAACCCTAAGGCTCCAAGGACTCATATTATAAGGCTTTTGGGCATAATGAGGCTTTTGGGCTATGTTGAGCTTTAGGGGAAAGCTTCATGTGTTGGTTTGGGGCTGTAGGGTTTAGCTTTGAGGCTCTGGGGTTCGGAGTTGAGGGCGGTCAGAAGTTGATCTTGTTGTTGCTGTAGGCCTTGCCATGGGCTATGGTATTTTATAGTAGATCATATCACATTACAGGAAATTGCAGTAGATTGTGGTATCGTCCACATTGTGTTTAAACCTGATAAAAACACTGGTGCATGTCACTCACATTACAGGAAATTGCATTATATTGTGGTATCGTCCACATTGTGTTTAAACCGGATCAAAAAGTGCACGTCACAAAAAACGGTAAGTGGCTCCAGACAGTGCCTTCCTGCGGCCCCATTCGGTAGTATGAACCATGAAACCCTTAAACCGTCCCAAACCCGTCTAACCCCTAAACCCTAACCCCTAAACCCCTAAAGCCCTAAACCCCTAAAGCTCTAACCTCTAAACCATCAGCTCAAAGCTTTCAACGTCTAAGATCCTAAGGACGAGCCGAAATCTGAGCTGTAGAGAAACCACGAGTTGAACATAGGCCTAGCGCACGAATCGGGTTTTGGGGTATATTCTACTGTAAATTATAGTTGAATAATCGTAATTACAATATAATTACAAGAAGGAACCCCCCCAAAAGAGATTGATAATTATTCAGGCCCCTATGTTAGAGGTCAAAGGTGCGTCACGACAGTTTGTCCGAAGGCTGTGGTTGAAGGCTTAGGTGTCGGGGTGTAGTCTTTAGGGTTCAGGGTCTAGGGCCGTTTAGGGTTTGGGGACAGCTTGTCCGATTGCTCGTAGGGCCCCTTCAGGGGAAACAAAAAAGGTAAGTTTGGGTCATTATATGGTTCCGATATAAGGGTGACTGTGGGTGTTGGGTTTAATTCGAGTTCAGGGACGAGTTTCATATATTGTTTGCTTCAAGCTCATGGCAGCAGGCAAGACTTGCACATCTTGGCCTGACTGTCTATAGCAGCATTTAACAAGGTGGAAGCCAGAAGTCACCTGCAAACACAAGGCTACTGCATGAGAGTTACGTAACAGCGTTCGTTTATACTGGCGTATATACTGGTTATCTAAATCTGCGTCCAATGGCTCCCTCTCTCTCTCTCTCTGTTCTATCTGAGATGTATGTATGCATGCATGCATGCATGTATGTATGTGTACATTATATATATATACATACATACATACATACATACATATGTATATATATACACATATATATATATTATACACACACCTGTATGTGCAATTATTATGTCTATGTGTATACATATAATATACAGACACTAACATCCACACCGTATGTTTTGGTGTGTATATGGTTGTATACATATGTATACATGCAGAACTTCAGTGATTTCAATAGGGGATAAAGCAACCCTCATAGAGCCCTTCAAGGAACCCTTATTATAGATCCCTTAAAGGAGCCCTTATATGGGATACAGCAAGCCTCATAGATCCCTGAAAGACATCTCCTAAACCCCAAACCCCTAAACCCCTAAACCCCAAAACCCCTAAACCCTAAACCCTAAAACCCTAAAACCCTAAACCCTAAACCCTAAAACCCTAACCCAAATCGAAGCTCCTTTCGCCTGCGGCGGCCCCTGAGTTGAGTTCGGCAAGCAAGGGCCCGTGCCGGCTGTCTTGTTCGGGCAAGATCCGAGCACAGAACACTCTTTAGGGTTTAGGGGTATAGGGTTTAGGGTTTAGGGTATAGGGTTTAGGGTTTAGGGTATAGGGTTTAGGGTTTAGGGTTTAGAGTGTAGGGGAGCACAGAATACTCCAAGTCTTAGGGTTATTTTTGGGTGTACTTTAGGTATTTCATGGTTCCTATGTGTTGCATCGTAAACCTGAGGCGTTGTTCGCAACTACTTTTTGTTATCATTGGGGGTTAGGATTGTTTCGGATGTAAAGGCCGTCTAAAGCTAGCCCTCAATGCCTCATAAAAGACCTCATGTATCCGGACCATGCACTTTAGGGACAATCCCTGCGTCAGCCTTCCCTACCACAAATCCGTTCGAAAAGCCTAGACACTTAAAGGCCTTTTTCAGCCCTTGCCTAAACCCTAAACCCTCATTACTTTAAACCGAGTTGTCACAAGACCTGACGAAAGCCCAAAATCTCGGATTCAGCCCGTGTCAATCAGGACCAGGCGGCGCCTCAGCTTGCTTGATTTGCTTTCCTGGCCGTTCCCGCGACCCCGAACTCCCTAAGAAAGGGGCCTCCCCTTGCAATCATGCCTTGCTAAGACTAAGTAGAAGAAGGTTCCTTTAAAGGGTTCTCTGAGGGCTTCTATAAGCCTGGGGATTGGTAGAAGAAACAACAACAGCGGAAAAACAAAAAAGTACTACTGACGGGACCTGACCAGAGCCGTAGGATCAAGAGAAGATGGGCTTCGCGGGCCTTGCTATAGGCGGTTTAGGCTTCAGGGTTTTAGGGTTTTAGGGTTTAGGGTCATGTTTTGTTTGTTTCTTGTTAAAGAGTGTGTGTGTGTGTGTTTGTTTGTTTCTTTAAGCTCGGGAACAGGTCCCAGCCACGACCTGGTAAGCCTTAGTCGCTGAGCCGATACCGTTCACCTCTCGATAATGTCAGGTCGGAACCATGATTAAGAAGATTCTTGGGGCCTAAACCCTAAACCCTAAACCCTACAACCTAAACCCTAAACCCTAAACCCTACACCCTAAACCCTAAACCCCAAACCGTCTTAGGGTTTAGGATTTAGGGTTTATTACGTTCACCTGTAAATGGCACCCTCAATCCTAGCCCACGGAGACCGTGCAACCTAAATCCTAGCCTTGCAGAACCTCGGCCCGACTTTATACCCTGAAGCCTCATCTTAGGGTTTAGGCTTTAGGGTTTAGGCTTTAGGGTTTAGGGTTTAGGCTTTAGGGTTTAGGGTTTAGGCTTTAGGGGTTTAGGGGTTGAGGGTTAAGGGATCCCGTAACTCTAAACTGAAAGCCCTC
The DNA here is from genome assembly GCA_905231915.1 of Symbiodinium necroappetens. Classification (NCBI taxonomy): domain Eukaryota; class Dinophyceae; order Suessiales; family Symbiodiniaceae; genus Symbiodinium; species Symbiodinium necroappetens. The sequence continues at coordinate 11,484 of CAJNJA010005896.1, forward strand.
TTCCCTAATCTTTATAAACCCTATAGACTCTAAACTTTTAAACACCCCCCCTAAACCCTAAACCGTATTGGGAGCTCGTGGAAGGGCGCCAGTAGTTGGCAACATGCAGGCGATCGGGATCTGCGCACCAGCAGGAAACTGTCATAGTTCTCTAAACTAGGGTTTAGGGTTTAGGGTTATTTGGGTAGTTCTCTAAATTAGATTAACAATTCCAGGGTCCTTTTTTTATAAGGGCGCTGCGGTTTCTGGGGGACCGGAGAGGGACCATGATCTAGAGAACTCCCCAGTGTACGGAGTACTGTCGCTTGGAGTCGCAGGGTTTAGACTTTGGTCGGGTCAACTTAGTGAGCAAAGTCGCATTTGGCATTGAAGTGATGCTCCTTTCCATATGTGTATGTGTGTATATATATATATATGCACATATGATACGATATGATACAAGATGGCAGAATAATGCTGGAGAGTGGAACAACATAGCGGAGCACAAGAGAGATGATACAGAGGGAGGGGGACTTGCACACGAGCATTCAGCATGGAAAAAACCCTCGAAACGAGAGACAAAAGAACAGCACCTGAGAGGGTGCGAGCATGTTCAGGGTTTAGGGGTTTATGCATGTGGGTCAACGCATACCGCCATAGATATCTTGGTGTGTACAAGTACATATTCTGATTATACGTATATGTATGTACTTCGTTTTGTGCACGGAGGTTTGTATGCGTATCGGCATGTAGGCTGGTGGCTGGCCTTTTGGAGTGTTCATGTCTAGTTATGTTTAGCGGTATATATGCGAGTCTATGTTGGCCAATTGTGTGCATGTTTGTTTCAGTCCATTGTTCTTTGCATGTAGACTCTGTAGACATCTGTGTTTCTATATATTAATGCGTGCAGTTGCATGTATATATGTGGAAACATGTATGTATCCAACAAACATTTCTTCGGTTTTTTATGTAGATGCATATGGCTGTCGCTTTCTGCTTAAAGGCAGAAGCCCGTCCCTTACACCATCTCGCCTTCCTGACCGGAATTTCACCGGAGAAGAATCGGGGCTTGGCTTTAGGATGGTTTCGGCTCTAGGGGTCTAGAGCTTAGCGTCTGGACACCCATAGACATGTAAATACCCCACACATCTTTCCCCCTAAATGGTAGAACCTGCTACGTGCTCCGGTCCTTCGCCGATGGTTTCAACTCCTTTGAAGTGTCGGAAAGTTTCAGCAGGCGGGTCTTGGAAGCTCTGGTGCCGCTTCCCTGACCTTGCCTCAAGGCTTTGATCTTGCTCCCAGGGGTGTTAGGTTGAGGGTTTAGGGGGTTTAGGGTTTAGGGAGTTAGTTAGGTCTTCGTCCGGCATTTATAGGGTGTGCTGTAGGGACTCATATCGCGCCCATGTACCTGATCAGTGTATACAAGCGTGGTTTTGAGGCTTCAGGCATCCAGGTGTTTGGGTTCGGGATTCAGAAAATTCGATTAAAGCCTAAACCACCAACATCAAAAGCCGCTACTACCCTACTCGCCCTCCCCCCCCAAATCTAAGCCCTTATCAACTAAACCCTAAACCCTAAGCCCTAAACCCTAAACCCTAAACCCTTATCAACCTTAACCGTGTAACTCTGGGAACTTCAACGCCTTAGGATCCTCCACCCTCAGCCCCCTTGAGCTGCGATGAAACCAGTGTTATAGATCCCTCATAGGTTTTAGGGTTTTGGGTTTAGGGTTTTAGGGTTTTGGGTGTAGGGTTTTAGGGTTTAGGGTTTAGGGTTGTGGGTTTAGAGATAGAGCCCTTATAGAAGCCTTCTAATCTGGGTCCCTGTCGGGTACAAGTTTGCATTTTTGTTATAATAAAACCTGAGGATTAAAAACGATCATGTTTAATACGGCCACAACGGGGAACCAGTAATACTTGTCCCCCAGCACCTGATTCTAGTTGCTGAGGCCCCATTATGGCCAATAGATGCCCCTCATTATAGATCCCTCATAAACGCTCTTACAGAAGTCTTGTAGAAGCCTTGTAGACAACCGTTGCCGATGCCCTATAATATAACTCCTATTGACAGTTTTACAGAAGGCCTTGTCGGTCCCACTAGACCCAAACCTTGAAAGTTGGTGTCTTTAAGGTATCCAAAAGGTATCCATAGGGGTTCTATACGGGATTTGCAGGCTCGACTGCAGTTATGTGTTGATGGTTAGCCGGTTTGGAATTTAGGGTGAGATGCTGGGCAGGATCCTATAGCGAGAAACCAGGTGATCAAATTCAGAAACTACCCCTAATTCTCTAAGCCAAGAGTTGTTAAACCCTATAAGCCCTAAACCCTAAAATTCTAAACCCTGTACACCCTAATCTCAAAGCTTCTAAACCTTTAAAAACCCTAATCTCAAAGCTTCTAAACCCAGTAAACCCCTGAAACTCTCCCTTCTAAACCCGACGGTTTTAGGGTTCAGGGTTTAGCGGTTTAGCGGTTTAGGGTTTAGGGTTTAGGGTTTAGGGTTTTAGGGTTTTAGGGTTTAGGGTTTAGGGTTTAGCGACCAGGCAGTAGGAAAGCCCTCAATCAAACTGGAAGTCGGGCGAAGCCCATAGAAGGCAGCGAAATCCAAGAAACCCTAGAGCCCTAAAGGCATCACAAGGCGCCTTAACGTCGCTTGCAACTTCTGTGTCGGTATGTGGGTGAAGGGTTGTTTTTGTTCATGTATTCTGCGGGATTTGGAGATAGAGTTTATACACGGTTGTTTTGGTGGGAGAAAGCCCTAAACCCTAAACCCTAAGCCTAAACCCTAAACCCTACGGCTCTGCGCAGAAAGGTTCTTCTAGGGGACTTCCTGCTTCGATTTGTGCTGCGAGTCACGGTATCCCCGAACCCTAAACCGGTATGAAAGCGGCACCGACTTCGAGGGACCTTCCTCCTTGAGAAGGATCAGGGGTCTCTGCAAGTAAAGTGTAGGAATCTGATGAGGAAACCCTGCTCCCATAACCCCAAATTACCCATAGGCTCCATAGTAGTTCCTTTTTTTGGGATTAATCCTAAATATAAGCCCCCCCAAAAGGAACTACTATGGAGCCGATGGGTGGTGGGATCCATACAAGAAGCGCCCCCAAAAAGAGGGCCCAAGAGGTTTCTTAAGCAGGCTCCTTTATTCGGGTCTGTCTCAAACCCTGTAGACCCTAAACCCTGCAGCCATCACTTGCTGGGCCCCCCTAAACCCTCTAAAAGCCCTATAAGCCCTATGAGCCCTATAAGCCCTAAACCCTAAACCCTATAAGCCCTAAACCCTACCAGCACTGAACCCTAAACCCTATAGATAAACCCTAAACCCTACAAGCACTATGAACCCTAAACCCTGAACCCTATAAACCCTAAACCCTATAAACTCTAAGCCCTAAACCCTACAAACCCTACAGGCCCTACAAACACGATAAACCCTAAACCCTATAAATAAACCCTAAACCCTACAAACACGATAAACCCTAAACCCCACACCTCAAGTCGTCATCACTTGCTGGGCCCCTAAACCCCAAAAGCCCTTTAAACCCTAAACCCTAAACCCTACAAGCACTCTAAACCCTAAACCCTAAGCCCTAAACGACCCTCAAAACCCTAAGCCCCAAAAACCCTGAAAGGAGCCCTAATCCCTCAAACCCCCTTGCTGGGCCCCTAAACCCTACACCCTATAAACCCTATAAGCCCAGAATAACCCCAAACCCTAAACCCTATAAACCCCACGCCCCAAGTCGTCATCCCTTGCTGGGCCCCCTGATCCTGCGACCTTGCGCATGGCCTCTGCACATGCTTGTGGTTAGCATCCCTGAGAGGCTCGAGTGGGGTCGGGTTTAGGAGTTTGGAGTTAGGGCAGTTTGGTTCAGGGTTTAGGAGTTAGGGTTCAGGTTTTAGGGTTTAGGGTTTAGGGTTCAGGATTCAGGGTTTAGGGTTTAGGGTTTAGGGTTTTAGGGTTTAGGTTAGGATTTATAGGAGTTAAGGTTTAGGGTTTAGGATTTATAGGATTTAGGGTTTAGTGTTTAGGAATTAGGGTTTAGGGTTTAGGATTTAGGGTTAAGGATTTAGGATTTAGGTTTTATGGTTTAGGGTTTGAGGTTTGGGATTTAGGGTTTGAGGTTTATAGGGTTATCATGAGGCTTCCGAGCAGGGCTTCTGAAGAACCTGAGCCCCAACCCGTATGAGGGCTTCTAGAAGGGCTCCTAAACGGATGACGGGGGGCTCCTTTTTGAGAATGGCTTCTGTAAGGATTGAACTGATAGCCCTACAGACCCTTAAACTGTTAAACCCTAAACCCTAAACCCTGAACCCTAAACCCTAAACCCTATAAGCCCTAAACCCTATAAGCCCTAAACCCTAAACCACAGACCCTAAACTAGCGCTAGAGACCCGAAACCTGATTCAGGCTCTGAGCCTTTTTCGATGCCTCGTTCCGCCACCTTGTGGCTTGCCAACTTTTGGCATGATTTAGAGAGAGAGAGAGTGGCCTGGAGCCTAGGCATCTGCAGAAGGGTGTAATGTAGGGATCTGAAGACTTAGGGTTTATAGGGTTTAGGGTTGAGGGTTTAGGGTTGAGGGTTTAGGGTTGAGGGTTCAGGCTTGAGGGTTTAGTGGTGGAGGGTTTAGGGTTTAGGCGGTTTCGGGTTGAGGGTTTAGTGGTGGAGGGTTTAGGGTTTTTGAAGACTTAGTACCCAGGGTTGTATGGCAGTCCCCCGAAACCGATAAATCATAAAGACTGTTCTGATGTACTCCAACACTCTCTTCTCCTTGTTGTTAACGCTCCCCCCCTTTGGACCTTTTGGCAGTTGGTTTGATGAAGAGCCTAAGCCCCTCGTCTTGAATTTAAGCCCCACCGCAGCTCGACAGCATACTTGGAGGGTTGTGTCTCTTGAACTCTACAGGTTTAACTTTCGACAACAGCGACGCACTTGTCAATACCCTGCAGAATGAATCTGACTCCTTTCTTTTCTCCCCCGCCACGCCCTAAACCCTCAACGCCCAAATCCTCGAGCAAAGCATGCCAACGTCAATAAGGACTCAATAACATGTTGCTATTGAAGGTTCTCACTAATACCACCATGAAGTTCGTTTAGGCGCCCCCTTCCCCCACCCCCCAAATAGGGTAACTGTCTTCACTGCCTAAGCGTATTTACCTAGCCCGGCCAAGTAAAGATAACATTTCTCCTAACGACCCTTAAACCCAAAACGCAAGCCGTCCTAAACCCCTATATAAACCCCAAACC